>JAXCGZ010021069.1:40000-86175 GCA_037179515.1 Halocaridina rubra | reverse complement strand
TTAGCGCAAGAATAATTTGTGATCGGAATCCGCTAAGGGAGGAGGTACTAATGCAAATTCAATTCATAGTTTTAAAGACATATATGATAACTATCAATGAGTATAAAAATGGAACCGACCAGGAGATGGGGAGTTACGAGCATATGGCAATTTCCCGTAACCACAATTAGGTAATTACACACGTTACGGTGAGCAAAATATTAAACCCATCAGGAGACGGGGAGATACAAGCATAGGACTCTTTCGCGTAAACACATTCTAGTAAATACGAAATACTCAATATATCTACAGAGTTACTGAAGGCAGCTCCCACTAGGGACCCCACAGCCCTCTCCTTTTGGGGTTAAGAACCAAGTGCCATATCCACTGATATATGTTAAGGAGCTTCACTCACTCATGGAATGTTTTTCTAACAACAACAACAACGACAATAATAATAATAATAATAAAATAATAATAATAATAATAATAATAATAATAATAATAATAATAATAATAATAATAATAATAATAATAATAATAATAATGTCTTAAGGTACACGGTAACTTCTATGAAGGGCGCCATATCTGAGTAATGAGAGCAGCGCCTTTTAAGACGGTGGGCACACACATACACAAGGGCTACTGTAAACAGAATTAAAGAAAAAACTGACCATAAACGCCAAGGATGTCAACGTCCTCAATCCTAAGATGATCCTCGCAATTAACATACCTTAACACAACCCATTAGCAGTAGAGTGGTCCACACACACACACACACACACACACACACACACACACACACACACACACACACACACACACACACACACACACACACAGTAACAAACTTATTAGAATTTTATGATGAGGTAAGCCAAATCTTACAGGAAAGAGAGGGCTGGGCAGATTGCATATTCCTAGACTTCCAGAAAGCGTTTGACACTGTTCCACATGGGAGACTTATTAGGAAGCTGCAATCAATGGCTAGAATAGGTGGAAATGTCTTGGAATGGATAAAAACTTACTTAGAAGGAAGGGAACAGAGGGTTAGAGTAAGACACTCAGTGTCTGAATGGAGAAGAGTTAGTAGTGGAGTTCCACAGGGTTCAGTTTTAGGGCCACTTTTGTTCCTTGTATATGTAAATGACCTACCAGAGTCTGTAAATTCATTCATGAATATGTTTGCAGATGATGCAAAGATTGTGAAGAAAGTAAAAAACGAGAACAATGGTAGAGAACTTCAGGAGGATCTAAATAATCTGCATGAGTGGTCAAAAAAGTGGCTAATGAAATTCAATACTTCAAAATGTAAGGTAATGAGAATGGGTACAAGTGCAAGAAGGCCCAAGCTTGACTACTCGGTGGCTGGAGTACAACTTCAAGAGACAGAAAATGAGAGAGATCTAGGAGTAAACATACTGGCAGATTTGTCTCCAGAAATACATATAAATGGCATAGTAAGGGCAGCATATGCATTCTTATCAAATGTAAGGGTAGCCTTCAGGCACATGGACAAGGAAATGTTCAGAAATATTTATGTAACCTATGTGAGGCCAAAACTCGAATATGCAGCCCCCTTTTGGAATCCGCACTTGAAAAAGCACATAGCTAAGCTTGAAAAAGTTCAAAGACATGCCACGAAACTGGTGCCAGAAATACGCAATCTCAGTTATGATGAGAGGCTGAGGGAATTAGACTTACCATCACTCGAAGCTAGAAGAGTGAGGGGGATATGGTGACAGTCTTTAAATTCCTTCATGGTTATGATAGAGTGGATAGGGATCGATATTTTGATATGGCTGGCTCTAGAACTAGAGGTCATAGTTTGAAGCTTCGTAAGAAAACTTCTTCGCAGGATGTAAGGAAATACTTTTTCAGTGTAAGAGTAGTTGATAATTGGAATTCGCTAAGCGAGGAGGTAGTTAATGCTATCTCAATCCATAGTTTTAAGGACAGGTATGATAAGTATGACTAAGTATAAAATGGAACCGATCAGGAGACGGGAAGATACGAGCTTTGGGCTCTTTCCCGTAAACACAATTAGGTAATCACAATTAGGTAATCACACAGACAACTCAGATGCGTATTGTACCTCTCTCTCTCTCTCTCTCTCTCTCTCTCTCTCTCTCTCTCTCTCTCTCTCTCTCTCTCTCTCTCTCTACACACACACACACACACACACACACACACACACACACACAGGTGGGTGCCACCTCAAACACAAATTCGAATTTTCCTTCAGGTTTGACTTTTGTTTTTCTTTTTCTTTTTATACTTAAATTACCATGGTCAAGTTTTTAAGTTAAGATGTGTGTTACCAGAAAAGAGATAAACTGAGTCACTAAATAGCACTTATATGGAGATATAAAAATTCTGTGTGAAGCTCAATTAAAAGTTTTTCTCTCTTTTTTTTTTTTTCCTCTTTCTCGTCTTCTTTCTATATTCTGTGAGAGGGAGAACATAAAAATGAGGCCATCTCTGTCCCAAACCTCTCCCACCCATGGGTCGGGAGAAGGGGTAGCCATCAGGGGATTTAAACAGAGAATCAAGAAGTTAGAGGAAATGGTTATAAGCCTTGATGATAAAATTCGGAATATGGATGGAGAAATGAAAGAGAATGAAACACTCAGAGAACAAATAAGATCTTTGGAGGAAGCAAATAAAGCACAAGGGCAGGAGAGAAAGGAACTAGAAAAAAGAATAAAGAAGCTGGAAGGGGAAAAGAGTCAACTAGAATCTAGAATTTCTAAACAAGAAGATAAAAACAAACAGCTGAATGACAACCTAAAGGAATTAGATGTTAGTTCACTGCTCTCTTCTGAGAGAGACGAGATTGCTGCTTGGAATGTCCAGATTAAGGAAAACATTGACCAGTTCAGAAAAGAGTTCCAGGAGCTGAATATGGAAAATGATGCCATGAAAACTTCCTTTGCTGATGCACTAAAGGGGAATGTGGCAGTAAAAGAGGCTGTAAAGGTGGTGGCACTGGAAAACATACAAACAGTTGACTATAAAGAGACAGTAATCAAAAAAATGAAAGACGTTGAGATGGAAAGGGCAAACCCACTCATCAGACAGGCACTTGATAAGAAGAAGACAGTGGTAATCTCAGGCATAAGTGAATCCCAGGAGCCAACATGGCAGGGGAGACTTGAAGAAAATAAAGCTAGGGTTGTAGACCTGATAAGAAAGCTTGGAGTAGTATGTGGTCCTGAGGATATTGTAAACATACACCAACTAGGTAAATATTCGAGAGAAGGAAAGCCGAGACCAACAAAAGTAACCTTTGAGAGAGGGGAAACATGTAGGGAAATATTGTTGAGAAAAAAAAGTCTAAAAGACCTTCAAGAATGCAAAGAAGTGTTCATTAGACGATACAGAACACAGGAAGAGATGGGAAAGATCAAAAACTTGTTGCAAGAGGCAAGAAGGTTAAATGATGAAAGAAATGAAGAAGAGAAGAAAAATTTTCGTTACAGAATACTTCCAGACAAAGGAGAGATAAAGAAGATAATGACAGAAGATCAGGGGATGGGGCCTCATTAAGATTGTTATACACAAATGCTGATGGATTAGCTGGTAAGGCAGTAGAATTAAAAGATAGGATTCACAACAGTAAGGCAGATATAGTAGCAATTACAGAGACTAAGTTGAGTGAGGACATAAACAGTGCCACAGTTTTTCCTAAGGGCTTCAGAATACTAAGGGTTGAAAGATCTGAGAGGACTGGTGGAAGGATAGCACTGCTCATAAGTGAGAGGATTCAAGTTGAAGAAATAAACTTGGCTATAGAAAGTGAGTTCAGGGAATTTCTTGTTGCTCGCATAAATACTGGGTCAGAGAGCATTATAATAACTGTTGTATACAACCCACCAAGGAACCAAAATAGGCTTGAAATTTATGAGGAAAGTCATATAGGTACTATTGAAGTCATAAACTCAGTTGTTAACATGGCACGGGAAAAAAAATGTAGGATTTTGATTATGGGAGATTTTAATCATAAAGAGATAGATTGGATAAATCTTGACCCACACAGTGGTGAGGACTCATTCGGGGCAAGATTCCTAGATTGCGTACAAGGGAATTTCCTACACCAACATGTAATGGAACCAACAAGGGCCAGGGGTGTGGATGAGCCATCACTACTTGATCTAGTGTTCACAGATAATGTGTTGGATATTGAAAATATTGAGTATGAACCACCAATTGGAAAGAGTGACCACTGTGTGTTGTTGATGGAGTATATCACTGAAGATATTCTTCCTGAGAATAGAGGCACTGAGGACATGAGGAGGAACTATCCGAAAGGAGATTACATCAAAATGAATGAGCTTTTTGCAGTTATTGACTGGAGAACCTTATTTTACAACAAATCTGTACAAGAAATGTATGACATCTTTTGTGAGAAATATGGGAAGATAGTAGATTGCTGCATACCTGTCACCAAAGTAGGTGTAATTCATGCCAGAGAGAAATGGTTCGATAATGGGTGTAAAAGAGCTAAGGAGTGGAGAGACAAATGCTGGAAAAGGTATAGGAGGAGAAAAAACATAAATGCCTGGCAAACCTACAAAAGAGCAAGAAATGACTACCTAAGTAAAAGGAGAGAGGCAGAGAGAGATTATGAGAGGGACATCACCAGGAAGGCTAAAGAAACTCCCAAGCTTTTCCACAGCTTTATCAGAGGAAAACTGAAGGTAAAAGAACAGGTTTTAAGGCTAAAGAGAGCGGATGGAAGCATCACTGAGACGGATGAAGAGATCTGCAAAGAATTGAACAAGGAGTTTCAGTCAGTATTTACAGTAGAAAATACCCCACCCCCTCAGATTGCAGTGATAGAAGCTCAAGGGCCGGTATTAGAGAACATCAACCTTACAGCCACAGAGGTATGCAAAGCGCTGATGGATTTAGATGTTCATAAAGCTACAGGTCCTGATGACATATCCCCTCATGTGCTTAAAAAATGCGCAAACACAATATCAGTGGCACTAAGTATCATATTTAAGGAGTCACTGGAGTCGGGGGAGATTCCAAGATGCTGGAAACAAGCAAATGTGATACCTATCTTCAAAAAGGGAAGGAGGGATACGGCTCTGAACTATAGACCAGTTTCTTTGACCAGCATAGTTTGCAAACTTATGGAGAAACTACTAAGGAAACATATCTCTCTTCACTTGGAATCCTTCAACTTTTTGTCAGTGAGGCAACATGGCTTCAGAGAAGGTAGATCAACAGTAACAAACTTATTAGAATTTTATGATGAGGTAAGCCAAATCTTACAGGAAAGAGAGGGCTGGGCAGATTGCATATTCCTAGACTTCCAGAAAGCGTTTGACACTGTTCCACATGGGAGACTTATTAGGAAGCTGCACTCAATGGCTAGAATAGGTGGAAATGTTTTGGAATGGATAAAAACTTACTTAGAAGGAAGGGAACAGAGGGTTAGAGTAAGACACTCAGTGTCTGAATGGAGAAGAGTTAGTAGTGGAGTTCCACAGGGTTCAGTTTTAGGGCCACTTTTGTTCCTTGTATATGTAAATGACCTACCAGAGTCTGTAAATTCATTCATGAATATGTTTGCAGATGATGCAAAGATTGTGAAGAAAGTAAAAAACGAGAACAATGGCAGAGAACTTCAGGAGGATCTAAATAATCTGCATGAGTGGTCAGAAAAGTGGCTAATGAAATTCAATACTTCAAAATGTAAGGTAATGAGAATGGGTACAAGTGCAAGAAGGCCCAAGCTTGACTACTCGGTGGCTGGAGTACAACTTCAAGAGACAGAAAATGAGAGAGACCTAGGAGTAAACATACTGGCAGATTTGTCTCCAGAAATACATATAAATGGCGTAGTAAGGGCAGCATATGCATTCTTATCAAATGTAAGGGTAGCCTTCAGGCACATGGACAAGGAAATGTTCAGAAATATTTATGTAACCTATGTGAGGCCAAAACTGGAATATGCAGCCCCCTTTTGGAATCCGCACTTGAAAAAGCACATAGCTAAGCTTGAAAAAGTTCAAAGACATGCCACGAAACTGGTGCCAGAAATACGCAATCTCATTTATGATGAGAGGCTGAGGGAATTAGACTTACCATCACTCGAAGCTAGAAGAGTAAGGGGGGATATGGTGACAGTCTTTAAATTCCTTCATGGTTATGATAGAGTGGATAAGGATCGATATTTCGATATGGCTGGCTCTAGAACTAGAGGTCATAGTTTGAAGCTTCGTAAGAAAACTTCTTTGCAGGATGTAAGGAAATACTTTTTCAGTGTAGGAGTAGTTGATAATTGGAATTCGCTAAGCGAGGAGGTAGTTAATGCTATCTCAATCCATAGTTTTAAGGACAGGTATGATAAGTATCACTAAGTCTAAAATGGAACCGATCAGGAGACGGGAAGATACGAGCTTTGGGCTCTTTCCCGTAAACACAATTAGGTAATCACAATTAGGTAATCACACACACCCTACGCAAATTCAGTATTCTAAAGGCTTGTAGCGGGTATTCACTATTGCAGTTCAGTCTCATATTTTAGCAAATTCCATTTCTGTCATATTCGGGACTTACGGTACCAGTTATTTTTCAAACTACCATATTAACATGCTTAAAGTAAAGAATAGAGGGTTGGCCTACTATAAATACGTACGTGTACTATTACCAATAGTATTATTACAAAATTTCTTAATACTTGCAACTGCCTTTCAACACCGTCGGTAGCAGATCCGTTCGTTATCCCAAATTCTAACTTTGTATACGTACATATTTCCAACTGAACTGATACGTCTTTTGAAACATAAAAATCCTTATCAAAGATTTTACTTTTGTCCTCTCGTGAATATTTCTTGAATGCTGTGTCAAAGAAATTTAATCTAATTCAGACGAACGTACTCTGTTGATATTTCTTGGATACTGCTAATAAGAAGGCTTTAAAAGGATTTAGTTCACTTTATATTTAAACAAACCTGGTTAAAGTTTACCAAGACTAAAAACAATATGGTGACAGCCGTAGCGTAGCGGTAGACTGCTAGATTCGGGAAGTGACGGGCCCGCATTCGAGCCTACGCAAAGGCGATAGGCAGGGCATCCACATGACTTCCCGAGCATCAGTTCCTCTGTGTCCAACCCCAAATGGGAACTAATACTGTCATAAAACAAAAAAATAAGGCTTGAAATAATCAATGTACATAATGTGCAGAAGTTCCACCTACGAGTCCTAGAACAATCAATACTAGCAATTTTGTTTAGCAGATATCCCTTAAGCAGGAAAAAAAAAGTTGTAAAGCTTACTTAAGAGTGTACAACTACCTACTATACGGGTGTTTTCAATTTGCCTTTGCTATAAGCAATGAAGACAATTAGTGTCTTCGAAAATTCAGTAGTGCTACTTCTGGCAAGGGCAGCATCACTGCAAAACACCTTGCGCTAGATGCCCCACACAAGAGAAATATAACCTAAAAACATAAATCATGTAATTAGAAGACCAGTTCTTCTTTATAAGGTTATATTTCTTATAAAGAGCTCACTATATTGTAATATGAAAATTATCAATGCTTTGGTTCCATCAATGTAAAGGAAAAATATAATGTAAAATAACTTAAATCGAAGGTCCTATCACGCGGGCACAACATCGTGACGTGACATGTGATAGGATGTCCGCCAACAAATTAGAGGAAGTACTGTATATATAACACGGCTCACTCACGGTGTTCGACAACAAAGACAACCGTCAACCGGGAGCATACAACAACAACTGATAGCAAAAGATAGGAGTTTAGTCGAGTAATTTTAGCTGTTGGATTGTGTGCCATAGCACTGCACGAGAAAGAAAAGGTAAAAAGGAAGAAAAGGACATGGAGACAGAAATGGTTAGCAAGACGAAAAACCAGCCAGACATGTCCACGCGCAATTCCAGCAGCAGACGGCAGTCAAAATATAAACAACCCTTGAAATTAAATCAAAGTTTCATGTTCACATTTGATAATGAATTTAGTGTAAATATTACATTACAAACATGATTTGAATTTATTTGCATCTTCAAAATAATAACCTCATTAAATAAATTACAATAAGACAATATTATATATTTCACACAGAGTACTCATTGTATATTTTCAACAACTGTTTTACTGTTGCCCAATTTGTCTTATGAACTTTACCTCTCAACTTAATCCCTATTCTCCTGTCGCACAGCACCCCCAGACACTTTCTTCCAGTTCTTCCATCCCGCTTGTATTCAGTGGGTTATTTCGGACTCTAGGTCACCATCCTCTGTTACTGTTGATCCCATATACTTGAACTTTTCACCTCTTTTCAACACCTCCCCCTGCAAATTGACTTCCCCCCCTTCCTCATAATCTCTCAACCTCAATCAAGTACTCTGTTTCTATTAAAACTATATAAAAAAAATCTATTACAAAATGGGACAGTACAACCTAAATGTGCAATTATTGTAAAAATTTTCATCCTTTATAAAAAAAAAAAAAATTTGATACTGAAAGTATGTTTAGATGAAATGCTTATATGTACAGTCTCCAGCTTTGATACTCTCTTGGGAAAGAAATTGCAATTGTTAAAACATACTTAATTCTCACATTTTTCATCCTTTAGAAACCAAAAGTAACTTATATTGAAAACGTGCTCAGTAGAAATTCTTATTAACAATATCCAGGTTTGATACCTTTTTCCGACTTCTGAATGCACAGAACAAAAGTAAACATGTACCACTCATTTCTCAGCCTTCGGTAAAAAATTAAATTAATAAAATACCTATGAACAGTCACCAACTTTAATGTCTTTTTCTGACCTAACTGATTCCTTATCTTAGATTGCACAGAATCACATGATTAAACAATCCTCTTAACACCATGATAATGATGTAACTGCCGTAATTAAATTCTCAGGAGCATCCACTCACTGTATTTTCAAATAATTTGCAAAACATTTCCACCATGCAAAGAAAGAAAGGGATTCTACAATAATTTTGCCAAAATGAAGGTCTTTAATAAATGGTGCACTTCATCCATGGAATAAAATGAAAGTTAGAAGATAATCCACTATTATTTTACATGAATGTCACTAACAAGCATTCTGCTCTGCAGTGTGTCGCCACTTGGAGTCAGAGACCTACCTTGATACCTCTAATCTATTACATTTGCTAAAAAGTGGGAAAATGTCAAGGGTATGTTTAGTCTTTCCTCAACATATCTCTATCTCGGATTTATGTTTGCACCATTATTACTTCTAAAAACTCATACAGCCAGAATTTTTCCGTCAAAGTAAACTCGAAAACTTAAAGTACTTGGCTACTTATCAAATCTCTATGTACAAAAGCCCTGTCCCTTTTCTATAAGTGGGTTGGCTAAGTCAGAGCAAAATCGCTTTGACTCTGTGGGAAAAAAATGCAGAGGAGGGGGTTCTCAGTACCCTCCCTCTGCCCTATTTAGTCGACTCTTACGACACACATGGGAACACGGAGGGAGTGTTCTTACCCTCCTCTCTCTGGGGGTGAGCTAATCCTGTACCAGAATATAATAGCTAAATAATTACCAAGGAATTGAATTACATTAATTTCCATTGGAGTAAATTGCGGAGCTGTATATGTAACAGAAAGGAAATAAGTCTTATAACCATATTTTGTATATAAAAATCTTTCTGATTTAAATCACGATTTCTTACCATGATTTATATCAATGAAAATCGGGTTATTTGAAAAATTGGATATAAATCATATAACAACCTGGTGTGCGCCGACAAATAGTAGGAAAATGTGCCCGTGTGATAGGGCCTTGTGTTTCATCTCTCCTCCCATTGCTATTATTTGCATGTCAGTGCGCATTCAAGCAAGCAGATAATAACTGCAAGATAAACAGACATTTTAGAGAAGAGAGGAATATAAAAAATATACTTAAACAAGCAAAAATAAAATTTGAAAAATGCAAAGGGACAAAAAAAAACTTAGAACAATAATCATCAAAACAACTAAAATACTAGGAAGGCAAAATGCAAGAAAGACTTTGAACGCACATTAAAAGACCACCGCTGACAGCTGTAAACAAAGCCATATATGTGGCAAGAAGCAATTCTGCTGGTTTTAACTCCCCCCCCCCCAAGACTCATTACCATAATGCAAAGGATCCAGTTGAGTGAAGGATATGCCCCTGAACAGGATCCTTCCTTGGGTGAGAGACGTCCTTTTGTAATAGGAGCATTCCGTTATCTCGTGAAGGCTCCTGATAACTGCCAAGAACACATATAATGGAGCATGTTGCCTCACTCACAGGCACTTACTCATCACACGGAAGAGACCGGCCGCTAAACTTTGAGTGATGAACGCTCCAAAGTTATAAATACAAAGAAGTGGCTGATGCAGCAGCAAAGAAAGAGCGGAAGCACATGAACATGTATTTATTAGTTATCTATTTGTGTATCTGCTTATTTTTTTTTCATATTTAATAGAGCTTCTGCAAGGATCTTGGCATCTATGCGCATGTTTCACACGAAATGATTAAATAAATAAATAAATAATAATAATAATAATAATAATAATAATAATAATAATAATAATAATAATAATAATAACAATAATAATAATAATAATACATCAAACACATCAACGATCTCACATCTAATAATATGCTCAATTAGTTTACTGAGTTTGCAGGGCCTAGTAACCGGCAGACGCTTCTCCTTTCACCGTGTATCCCCAGAGATTTTTATAAACCACCGGGGAAGGTGGGAGATATATGGTAGCTAAGAGCTGCTGCACCAAGCCACGGAGGAAGAGGCCTTACAATAGGATTACCGAGCGTAAAAACAAAGATAGATAGATAGACAGATAGATAGATTACTTTATTGTCAAATTGCAGTACACTAAGTATACAAAATTACATTTTTTGTGGCACTGAGCTCCCTACTACAATCAAAATAAAGATAAAATAAGATGGTATCAAAACATGGCCCACACAAACTTGGACTGGATTCGGTTTTACGTCACGAACTCCCTTTTCTACTAAGGGCTAGGACGGTTGCCTTCTTATGAAGGACTTGTTTTGGCAGATGTAATCGTTACACATTTACAGACACATATCTACATACCTACCCAATTACTCACACACCAATACACACATACAAACATACACACACACACACACACACACACACACACACACACACACACACACACACACACACAAGCATTATACATACGCCCGTAATGCTACAAAGCAAATATGCACTGAGCTAGGAAAGTTCTATGACGCAACATCACATCCTTAACCGAAGGTAAACAAAAGTTTTATTATCATAGTTTAAAAACCAACAGAGGTTAACTGATAACGCAAATGAAAAAATACAAACTGAAGATAATTACTTCGTAATTATAAGCCGCTACGCGGCGCGCATTTTGGTAAATGTCTTAAATAAAAATATTAAAAAAAAAGTATTAAGATGGACAGAGCCAGATAAGCTGTCACACTAATGCTTTCCTAGACAGCCCTGATATACCATGATGATTCTGCATAGAAAGACAGAATAAAGATTTAATTTCTCTCAGCAGAAAACGGAGGGACAAATCTTGACTTGGATATTTCTAGGTTAGGCTAACGTGCATATATATATATATATATATATATATATATATATATATATATATATATATATATATATATATATATATATATATATAACACAGCCACTGGGTTAAGCAGGCCAGCTTAGCTTAGTGCAGGTCTCAAACCCGGATAAATAGGGAGGGTTTCCAGGATAGTCCTAGCAAGACACTGGAAGAAAACCTCTTTGCTCAAGCAACGCATGGCTGACCAAAATGAAGAGCTTCATACATGGTCAGCCGACTGACAGAGAACTATCTACTCAGGCGTATGGTGAAAAAAAATAACTTATATATATATATATAATATATATATATATATATATATATATATATATATATATATATATATATATATATATATATATATATATACACACACACACACACACTCACACACAAACACACAGTCTTTAAATTCCTTCATGGTTATGATAGAGTGGATAGGGATCGATATTTCGATATGGCTGGCTCTAGAACTAGAGGTCATAGTTTGAAGCTTCGGAAGAAAACTTGTTTGCAGGATGTAAGGAAATACTTTTTCAGTGTAAGAGTAGTTGATAATTGGAATTCGCTAAGCGAGGAGGTAGTTAATGCTATCTCAATCCATAGTTTTAAGGACAGGTATGATAAGTATCACTAAGTCTAAAATGGAACCGATCAGGAGACGGAAGATACGAGCTTTGGGCTCTTTCCCGTAAACACAATTAGGTAATCACAATTAGGTAATCACACACAATGGCCCCATTGTCCCTTGTAAGAGGGGTGGTCGAGCCAAAGAAAACCGATTCACCACAAACCAAGACACGCCTCTATCACTCTTCAAAGTCCCTAGGGAATAATAGGTCGCCACAACTCCCCGCCATCCTGCCTGGGTCATCCATAAGGTAAGTGTTTTTTTTTTTTTTATTTATTCAGATAACTGTACATGGGGACATGTGCACATGGGCACTCCCAGTCATATTGCAGTTGATAACATTACAATCTATGTGGTTATGTATAAATAACATACTAATAGAATTTGCAATTAATTTAAAATATCATAGCAAGTAATTAATAATAAAATATAGTGTAATAATTGAAGAGTACTTGAAGAGTAATCATTGTGACAATATTTTCAATAGCCCTTGTTGAGTGCTATCATTTAAATTCCGTTTCACTTTTCAACAGTACTACTGCAGACAATTTGAAGCAGATATAGAATAACAATTTTCAGGTTAGAATAATAAGTAGGTACATACATATATATATACACACACATACATACACACACTATATATATATATATATATGCATGCATTAATTAGATGAGCAATAGAAACACCACTGGGGCTTCATAGCCATACATATCAAGGAGAGAGAGAGAGAGAGAGAGAGAGAGAGAGAGAGAGAGAGAGAGAGAGAGAGAGAGAGAGAGAGAGAGAGAGAGAGAGAGAGAGAGAGAGAGAGAGAGAGAGAGAGAGAGAGAGAGAGAGAGAGAGAGAGAGAGAGTTTGTGGTATTCATTTCAGCAAAAGGAGTTATTCGTCCTTACTACAGATAAAGACACATCCATGCATACTCATACACATCATTGTCATCTGAGGGTAACACAGCAGAGGAAAGTGCATGTACTTAATTGCATATACGTACACATATAAACCTGAACATACATACATACATACACATAAACACAGTGCCATATAATGGAGGATAAATTTGGAAGGAAAAGAAAGAGAATGACTGAAAGCCTTTCCCCCTCTCCACCCTTCAAATTATGTACGTGAGAGAGAATTACGTCAATTAATCCATTATCACTATTATCACAACCATTGCTACCACCATCATGATTATTATTATCATCATTATTATTATTATTATCATTATTATTATTATTATCATTATTATTATTACTATTATTATTATTATTATTATTATTATTATTATTATTATTATTATTATTATTATTACCATCATCATTACTACAGCTTTTGTATATAGATAGAGTTATGAATCAAAAGTAGTAATTATTGATACATATAGACATGCACATACATATACATATACACATATACATACATATATACATATAAATACATATACACATACATATACATATACACATACATGCACACATGTACACACATATACATACATATGAGCTCTTGAGGGAGGGGGTTAGAATACTTCCTCCATGTTCCCCTGCGTGTCGTAAGAGTAGACTAAGTGGGGCGGAGCGAAGGGAATGAAAGAACCCTTCTCTGTACTTTCTCTTCCCAGAAAGTCAGAGCATTATTCCTTTACTCAGCCACTCACCTTATAAGGGGAAAAGTGGCTTATGTATATAAAAAGGCATATGAGGAGGAGAGAGAGAGAGAGAGAGAGAGAGAGAGAGAGGAGAGAGAGAGAGAGAGAGAGAGAGAGAGAGAGAGAGAGAGAGAGAGAAGAGAGAGAGAGAGAGAGAGAGAGAAGGTATTCCCTCCACCCCTCTTTTTTTTTTTTTTTTTTTCCAAAGTTATAGAAATATCAGATAATATACAAGAAAGTAGACTAAGATGGTATGGTCATGTCGTTAGAAGGGATGAACAGTATGTTGGGAGGAGGGTGATGGAAATGGATATACAGGGTAGAAGGAGAGGGAGACCAAAGCGTAGGTGGATGGATTGCATCAATGATGATCTGAGGTCTAAAGGTTTGTTGGGTGATGAGGTATGGGACAGAAATAAATGGAGAAAACTGACCAGAAACATCGACCCCACATAAATGTGGGAAAAGATGTAGACGGAGAAGAGGGTAAAAGAATTACATTTTCAACGTTGGGTATACACTAAGTACAGGATATAAGTTCTCTGGGTTGCAAAAGTGCACACAAAGTTCAAAGTAGCTCAGGCCAAGAGGTCTGAAGTCCTTAAGCTTTGTGCACTCTGCAATGTAGTGTACTAAATTGTTGCCCCCTTCACACTCACATAAATGGCATTTTGAGCGTTCTGGGTGCTTTCTACCAGTTTTCTCGCAATTCACCTCCCATATATTTCTATAACCAAGTCTTATACGGGCAGCAACTCTATCACAGTCACCTGTAAGCATTTTACCCATGCTGTATTTGTGTCTCAGCCTTCTGAAGTTTTCATAATGTTGGATCGAACAGCTGCTTACATGTTGTGTGAGTGTAGAAAGTTCTTGCTCTTCCATAATCTCATTATACAACATTGTTTTAAACTGAGTCAGTGTGGTTATAGATTCAGACACTGAACTCTCAGTTGCCATTTTTGCCAGCCTGTCAGCCTTTTCATTACCTACTATCCCAACATGGGAGGGTACCCATGAAAACTTAACTTGGAGTTTAAGTTTTGCGCAATCAATAAGAGCCTCTTGAATTTCAGCCATGTGAGTTTTGTAGGAGCTTTTTAATGATCTCAGTGACAGAAGCGCACTCTGCGAGTCACAGAATATGATAGCATTTCTCCTAGCACTGAGAACATGTTCAATAGCAAGTTTTAGACCAACAATTTCACATTCGGTGATTGATGACCATTTTGGCATACTCAGTGCTTTGTCAAATATTTGCTGCCCTTCAAAATTTTCATAAACTACAATGCTGCACCCAGACCCTCCTGCACTGCTTGTGTGAGACCCATCAGTGTAAATGCAGAGTGTTTCATTGTTAGTTGGGAAACTAGTTTCAATAAAGGCTTCAATTTCATCTAACCATTGATGTTTTTTAATAATTGGAGCAACATTCGGACCAGATGATAATATTGGAAAGAGAATTTCTGGCCCAATCCTCTTGCAAGGATTTATTAATCGTTCAGGACCACTCTCAGTAAAGAGTGTTAGATTATGTAAGTGGATAAGCTTTCTGTCGTGAGGCAGAGATGTAAATAATCAGATCTGACAGAATTAAGGAAGGGTTAGATAGGAAGCACAAGTACAAATTACCCAGCACAGTAAATTACAGGTCAAGAAATCGTTACCGAAACTAAGTTAATATATAATAAATACAAATCAATAATTTGGTGAGGGTGGGTTCTCTTCAAGTGAGGAGCTGACCGTCCTATGTTTACCTTGATTATCTCTCTCTCTCTCTCTCTCTCTCTCTCTCTCTCTCTCTCTCTCTCTCTCTCTCTCTCTTCTCTCTCTCTCTCTCTCTTCCTCGGCAATTTTTTTTTCTTTCCTTCTCCTGGGGTAGAAAATTACTAAATGGGGAGGAGTGAGGGGACTGGGAATCCCTCATTCGTATTTTCCTCCAACAAAAAGTTAAGATCTTGGTTAGACTTGCCCAAATTATTTTCTTCTACGGTGGGGAACAAGACTACCGTCTCCGTATTCTCCTACGTGCCATAAATGACGTTTATATGGGGAAGAGCGAGGGGACTGGGACTCCCCATTCGTATTTTCCTCCTGCAAAGATTCAAGGCTCTGCTTTGACTTGGCCACCCATTATACAGCATATTGTGGTCCATGAAGATAGATAAAGATAAATGAATATAAAACAAATGATTGGCCTAGTGAGGGAGCGTTTACCTTTAGGTATTCTAATAAGAAAGGAAAGTTATAAACATCAATAATCAACAATCTTGCAAGAGCAACATGTCACAGGAGAGATTTGGATCACAAGGATGATAATCTCGCAGCGATCAGACACAGCAACAAAGTTAAAACATTTTTAAAAAGTCATACTTACATAAAATAAAAATATGATACTATATGCAGAAAACATGGTAAACAATAAATAAACAATAAGTATATAAAATTAATTATTTTCAATTACTAATACCAATGACATACTGATTAAAAGAAAAAAATATAATGATTCTTTTTCTATGACATTTGTTTTGTACACATATGCATACATGTATATATATATATATATATATATATATATATATATATATATATATATATATATATATATATAGTGTGTGTGTGTGTGTGTGTGTGTGTGTGTGTGTGTGTGTGTGTGTGTGTGTGTGTGTGTGTGTGTGTGTGTGTGTGTGTGTGTGCTTACATACATGTCTCCGTCCTATGAACCACAATGTGTATACATAAAATAACTGGAAACCACAACAAAGGTCCATGAAAGACCTATACAACTGAGTTAATGTATAAGCATTTGCATTAGTATTCGGGAGGCGTTCCTTACAGTCAACGAATTTGAATTCGCCACACTTTCATCTCTTCAGCGAGGAATCTTCCTTCAAGTACCTCCCCTTTGATGTCAACGAGCCGAATCCTACGCCAATCAAGGAACCATTCAGGGCCCAGCGGAGGCTAATGAAGGGGAGGGAATAGGCGATGCGAATCGCAACACGCCTATCAATATCCTATATAAAAGTCGTGACAAATGGACAGTTTGTTCGTGATTGGCAAATCTGCATTAATCATGGAACATGTCTGCTCACAAAGACATAGACTAGTGAGATACATGACTGATTAGCATAAGATAGATCCAAAATATATTGTACATTGGTCGAAAAGCTCTTTCCCGAATAAACAGAGATGTAAAAAAAAAACTAAGCAAAAGGAATTAAAAAAAAAAACGAATGAATGAATAAATAAGGCTAAACGTTTCTCAATGAAAGCAGTGTGTGTTCCTTTTCTAGAAGACCTTAATTAAAATTCGTACCCACTGTCCATCCCCCCTCAACTGCATACCAGAGCAACAGACTTCTTCGAGGCAAATTCCAAGGAATGAAAGCAATCAGCTGTTCATTTCAACGAGAGAGAAAAAAAATCCTCATTTACCTACAAATTCCTCACTTCAAAAAAAGAACTTCGTCTGTATTAACGGCAAAAGTAGGATAAAAAGGTAACTGAACTTAATTGATGATGAAATACGATCTGATGAGGATAGTCTATACCAGTCTCATTTCCGGGTAAAGAGATCAGACGTCTAGGATTATAAGTTACTAAAAATAAAAAAAAGTTTGGGGTTGACTAAGGTTGCATGCACACATCTACAAGGTGTAATACTCGTACGTGTAATTGGAAGAGAGCTTGATTCCATATTCTCTATACAAAACTTGAAAGGTCCATTTCTGTCACAAATACGCACGAGAGAGAGAGAGAGAGAGAGAGAGAGAAAAGCATGTACGCTAAATCACAGGGTTTCACACAACAACATGAACACACCATGCGATGAGAGAGAGAGAGAGAGCTATTTTGCAGTACAAATTACCCATAACAGTAAAATTCAGGACAAAATCCTTACCGAAACTGATATAAAATTCAAGAAAAGTCTCGGCGTGAAAGAGATATTTGAAGAGTACACTCGATTTAATTCTTCCACGGGTTCCAGTCTTTTGAATGGGTATGCCATATATATATAATGGTGACAGCGGGACAGGGAAAAAAATGACCTCATCAGGCCTAGACACCAAGCACCAAGAAGACGTAAAGCAAAGAAAGCACGAAATGGGGAGTGTTGTGACTTATCAAATGTGAAGGGATAATATGAGCTGTGCAACAAGTACGACAATATATTCGGCGTAAGATGTCGCAGAGAAAGAAACGTGATTGAA
This sequence comes from Halocaridina rubra, assembly GCA_037179515.1. Lineage (NCBI taxonomy): Eukaryota > Metazoa > Arthropoda > Malacostraca > Decapoda > Atyidae > Halocaridina > Halocaridina rubra. The sequence goes on along the minus strand of JAXCGZ010021069.1, from coordinate 68,086 downwards.
GGAAGACTTACTATCGAGCTGTCCTGGCCTATCCTATTTAAGTCCAAAAGACCTTCAGTTGTAGTATCGCAACGACCGAATGATGCCAAAGGCCAACCTACGACATACATAACAGTATAGTTGTAGAAAGCCGAATGCTTTGTAAGGAGACCACGGCAAGATGTAAAAGTATTTTTCACGTGCAAAAGTAGTTTATAGGAGGTATTCTCTATTTTAGGAAATAAAATCCTGAAACAGTAGTATGCATAAGCCTATTAGTATCACTGAATCTTGAATACAGATCGAGTTTTAGCTTAAGCTGGGGAGAGAGACAGACGTCTGCAAAGTATATTTTTGCCCTCTTCCAATTCAACAGATTAAAATAACTACTACCTATTAATATATCTAAATGCGGCAGGCGACCTAAAAAGGGGGAAACAAACAAGACTTTCTATGCTAGGTCTCATCAACATCTTGATGTCAAATAAAACCCTCAAACTGCAACCTCATAAACAGGTCGTCACTTCCACATGGCTGGGGAAGGCGAAAGGGGACAGAAGCGCGCTAGTTCCAATCCCTCCCTTAAATCCCTACCCAACAACCAGAGTGTTCTCTTCACTGTCTCTTCTAATTTTGTCTTTTGCGTCATTTAAATATATAGGTATAGCACAATCACAACAAAGCAACCACCCTCATTATCAATAATATACTATTGATTCAACCATATCATCATCATGAAATTTATCATAATGATAACATTCTTATCAACCATTTTTCATCATAATCAAGATAGCAACGACCCCCCTCCCCAGTACCCGAAACCACAGGTGAACCCTTCCCCCCGGGATGTCCCAACCTTTCCAATAGAGAGGTGTCTGTTTCGCGGTTTTCAATCACGGATGAAGTTTAATCAGCGAGTGGTGGAGGCGGGGGAGGAGGAGCTCACGGCTTTAATTAGCCCTTCGTCCCTCATAGAGCTTTATTATGCTGCAAGGTGGTCCTCTTGTACCGTCCAAGCCAAGAGGAAACCAATGCTATACAACTTTAGAACCGTATTTAATTATATAATTAATCACAATACAACGATTAGTAATACTAAGCCTAGTTTTTCTTTACTCCTCATAGACTTGTGATCTGTATGTCCCTTTTAATAATCCCAAATAAGCTATATAAAAAGTATAGTAGTACTGTATTCCCACATTTTTACCAAAATTATAACCAATACTATAGGACTCAATATTCTGTAAATAATGAATAAGATAGTAATGGCATTCCTACTTATTTGCAAGCGCGCATATATATATATATATATATATATATATATATATATATATATATATATATATATATGTGTGTGTGTGTGTGTGTGTGTGTGTGTGTCTATAACTTCATTAGTGTTACAACAAATACAGTAATATCAGCAATCCTAATGTTTTTTTTACTCATGTAGAAATATATTAAACTCCGAATTTTGGTAAAAATAGTACAAGTGAAAAAATAGGGAGAAATGGTACAACTACAATAAGTTTATTAATATATATATATATATATATATATATATATATATATATATATATATATATATATATATATATATATATATATATATATATATATATATATATATATATATATATATATTATATATATATATATATATATATATATATATATATATATATATATATATTAAAAATCGTATAGGAACATTGTTCAGACATGAGAACAACGTTTTATATCAACTTTTAAAAACAATCTTAATAACCTAACCTAACCTAACCTGTCTATATATTCATGTAAACAATGATTTAGTGGTTTGGGGCATTTATTTTGGTCAGGATTTATTAAATAGATGGCGTGCACATCGCAATTCTTCTTCTGTATAAACCCACCGACCACAGTGAATATTTTTTTTTGTTGTGCCATTTTTTACTATTTTGTCACATGTGCCATTTTGACCTGTGCCATTATTACCGTTCACCATTAAACTCCATGAGTCATCTAGTTTCTAATATTTAATATGACGTCATATCAAACAATGACCATGGTAATATGATATAGCATTTTGAAAAGGAAAACTTATTTTTATCTATCTACTTGGCTGTTTCCCCCTTTAATTGGGGGTAGCCGACATCAAAAAAAGAGAAAACAATAAAAAATGTAAATAGTCCAGTCGAATCTGGTGAAACAGATTCGTGAGGAATAATGTTCAATAAATTGTGGTGCATATAGGCCTAAGAACATGAATCAAATGATAAAACAAGTCACTAAAACGGTAAGAAAGATTGGAGTTACTTGTGTTCAGCATTGCTCTCGCTGTACAGTACACGACTGTTGGCTAGGTGAGAATTAAGGAAAAATTATTGGTTTTGTGAGGTTAGTGCCAAGTGGTGTCATCATCTGTTTTCATTACCAACATGGTCTCAGTGATATCACTAGTGATACCTTCTTATTATAAACATTACGAAGTATCAACAATGACGACATTAATAATAATAATAATAATAATAATAATAATAATAATAATAATAATAATAATAATAATAATTAAAAGAAGAAGAATGTAATTGGCTTTACGCCACGGACTCCTCTTTCTATTGAGGGTTAGAATGGTGCCTGGTTGCGAGGGACTAAGGTTTTGGCAAGTACGGCCGTTACCTTGTGTGAATACCCTTTCTAACCTTAGACCGTGCCGAGCCTCGAACCCACGACATAACGAATCAAAGTCGAGAACGTTACCACTCTGCCACGGCGACCAATAATAATAATAATAATAATAATAATAATAATAATAATAATAATAATAATAATAATAATAATGCGATAAATTCACTGAAATTCAAAATAGCTTCTTCCTCCCTCATTCCTTTCAAGAGGTGTTGAGTTACAGAGCATTAGGAATGCATTTCCATACGTATCCCAACACGGCATTAGAGTCGTTATCACCCCACCCCCACCCACCCCCACAAAACCTTCCTCATGCCATTCTCCCCTAGGCAAAGTGTTTTAGAAGCTCTTGAATACTAAAGGGACGAAAGGAGAAAGATATAAAATAACATAAGAATATTAGATTCAATTACTAACCATTTCGTTGAATAGTGACTATAATTATCTAATGAAGACTTAAATAAAATAATAAAAAAACACTAACGCCAAATTTCTCCTATTCCAGTATCAAAAGTTACCACGGGGTTGGATAAACTTTCACGGTCTCATTTCGTTAACTATTAAATTGGGGAGTAGGAGACTTCCAATAGGTGTATCTGATTATTCAACCACTGCGTGGAGATCACTGGGTCCATGTGACTGGAGAGGGGTTTTGGGCGCTGCTATATGGTAGACATTTAGTCGGTCTCTGTCCTATTACTGTTCCTTGTCTCTGTCTTTTATTAGAGATCTCTAACCTTTAACAGTTATGTCCAACAGCCATCTATTTTCAGTTCCTGGAATCATCACAAACTCATAAGTTCTGTGTCATTTAGGGCCGCTTTCTTAAACAGTGTAAACCTAGGATACCATATTGTTAGTTAGCTAGACACACACAAATGGATTTCATAAACGCATCTGACGCGGTTCTGTGTATGGCTAGGATCCCGTACGGGATCCTAGCCATACACAGAACCGCGTCAGATGCGTTTATGAAATCCATTTGTGTGTGTCTAGCTAACAATATGGTATCCTAGGTTTACACTGTTTAAGAAATCGGGCCTTAGTCGTATTTCCTTAGGGATATCAACCTATTGAAAACAAATTTGCCTTTAAGTCAATGTGGAGGAAATCATCAAAATGACTCGCCGAATTATATAGTTACACAATATAAAAAAAAATCCAAAGTAAATCACGACGTAAAAGCGGGTTTAACATTCAGACCAAGGGTCACGCTCTAGGCCCAGGAGGTGTTGCATTACTGGGCAAAGAAAAAGTTTACAGGATAGCAAAACACGTGAGAGAGAGAGAGAGAGAGAGAGAGAGAGAGAGAGAGAGAGAGAGAGAGAGAGAGAGAATTTTTTTTCGTTATATACAAAATACTGCATTCCAGATAAGGAGAACATACTGTTGTCAGAAGACAAAGCAAGGATGCTTTTATATGACTAAAAGAACCAGGATAAGCCTATCCCTTAAAACACTAAGACAACAAGTAAATAGGAAGAAAGAGAGTGGAAGGTGGGGAAGAATAACCGTCAGTTTTAGTTATAAACACACAAAGTTATAAGGCACAGCCAAAGCGATACCCATTTAGAAACGCATGATGACTGGTATGTATACACAAAAGCTAATGTTTATTTGCAAGCGATGACATCATCATTTGCACGGCCTTGCCTGCTATTATCACCATATTCATCTATTTTTTTAATGGTCATATTTCGCCTATCATAATAACCAAATATACTTAATGCACTCATTTACCATGTTTACACATAAAACATGGTCTCTACTGTAAGGTACAGTTGCGTCACAATACACTGGTCATATTTACATATGTTTGTATACACCACGCAAGAGGTTAAATGACAACAACAACGATAATAATAATAATAATAATAATAATAATAATAATAATAATAATAATAAAAATAATAATAATAATAATAATAATAATAATAATAATAATAATAATAATAATAATAATAATAATAATAATAACAGAATTTAATTTAAAATAAGAATGTCCACAAGGAATTATTGTGCATATTACCACTATGATTATATATATATATATATATATATATATATATATATATATATATATATATATATATATATATATATATATATATATATATATATATATATATATATATATATATATATATATATATATACTCTTGCCATAATTGCAGGCAAGAGGCATATAATGCATTTGAAAGCTGCATTACTTCCCCATCACAGACGGGGGTAATAATGTTTCTTTACACTAGCAATGTGGGAGCTTGAACTAAATAACAAGCACAATAGCAAGGAAGCGCAGAAAGGTTATGAAACTGTGTAAAGAATTTATAACAGAGCAAAAAGGTATGTGTAGAGGTTATCATCACAAGGAAACAAAGGCATTGAACATTCATGTATAAAATAAGTAAAATAAATAAAAATCGATAAAGTCACCCACTATTCCAGTCAACACTATCTCCTTTCTCTACTGCAGTCTTCTAACCCCTTATGTATCTTTATGTACAAAACGCTTATTCGCCTTCGGTGTACAGTGTACCTTCGCATTTCTTATATAAATCAAGGCTTGGTCTGGAATCGTTTTGATTCTTATCTTCATAAACCTGAAAATACCTCTAAGGATGCATCCTGAACTTATCTCTATAAACATGATATTATATTTATAATAACTTCCCAGAATAAGCTATACACTACTATGTAGTCCACATCTATTGTTTATAAATGAACCATTTTGATCAATTAAATAAATATTTGACAAGTCTTCAAGAAGTTTTCAAAACGTAACCTCTTCGTTTTACTCTGCCTTGCCACCATCTCCCACACTACATACAGTTCGTCCAATCCTCATCCTCAAAGGATATGAATGTAAATGTATATATAGGCTACACATAAGCATACTGGTTATAGTATGCTCCGTTAGGGTAAAAAAAAGGACCCAATTGTTATATTCTGGAGAAAAGTGCCGAACTTTCAGAGATTGCACCCAAGGGTGTCAGATTCAAATTTTTCATAAGCTCCAAGTATTATTTTAGCTCAATGCCGAGTAAATTCATTCTGAAAAATCATGTGCATATGATGCGCACAATGCATTCTAGAAGCTTGAATAGAGGGACATGATATAATCCCTCCAGCTGTTTTCCCAGTTAGATTTTCTTGTCCCTAAACAAATCCCTGATCAAATCCAAACAGTAATGGTTCAAAAATGATGTTTGCCATAGTTGTTGGTGTAGGTGGAATATTCATTGAGCATTGATTTATGCTATGTTGTATAATTTCAGAATATTGGATGATATAACCCCACCATGGATTAATCCCTCTGTCATATTTTTTTTTTTTTTATTGATTGTGACACCAGGACGGGCCAAAAAGAAATATACCCTCAACTGGCCTGGGCACGAAGAAAATATAAAGAGAGATAGAGATGGGTAGTATTATGACTTACCATATGTGAAAGGATAAGACATGTGCAACGAATATCTAATGTCGGCAGAAGTCAATTGATGAAGTACTCTATCCATGTAAAGGAAAGAAGATTAATGCTTTAGAAGTATAGAGGAACTTTTTCAAGAATGTAGCTGAGTTTCAGTAGTTACAAGCACTAACATGTAAATTAGCCTTTCATGAGGAATTTATTCCAGAAACCTTTCTTGCCAAAGCAAGAAAGGACACTTCTAAGAAAATGGTTACATCATTAAAATCTAATGTGCTACTGTGTTCGCGGATGTTTATTGCAAATCAACAGACAAGGAGATCTCTCTGAGTTTTTCTCTCATGAGAATTAGTCATACCCCCTTCTTTGTCCGATTATGGAAGGTTTTACACCGGCACCAAATCAGAGCTTCTCAAGGTATTTGAGGCAGTGAATCAGATTGAAGGTAAACCTAATTGTGCAACATAGGATGGAGGAATGTTACTACATACCATTCATTCAACAGGTCCCTTTATCAAAGAATATGCAGATGATTTTGTATTACATCAGGCACCAACTACAAACAGTTAGAAGAGTGGACATTGTGTAGGATCACTACCTTGAGTCCAGCATTAAAAATGAAACATGAGAATCAGAAGACAAGAAGGTAGAATTAAAGTGTCCGCTTCTACCAAAACTCCAATCAAAACGAATTTCAAATACTTTCAGAGAAATTCTCAAAACAAGGAAGAACTGAATGAACTCAATCACACTGTCAGTGATACAACATCCCAAGCTACTAAGGACATTTATATCACAAAAGGGAATCAGTAGCCCACAAAGGTCCAGGTCCTGAAATGAAATAGTCACCATACGAGGAAGCTGATGTACGCATCACTGTTCAACTACAGCATGCTCTACAGAGTGGATAGTCAAATATCAAGGTGTGAACATCAGACACAGATATCACAGTGCTGCTCATTGGACATTTTCCAAATCTTAGTGACTCTTATCCAGGAATTAAAGTATGTGGACTTTGGTAGTGGAAAAGGCAGAAGACCCTATGACATACAGAAGATTTGTGAGAAACTGGTAAGGAGAAAATACAGAACTCTCCCCGTCTTCCACAACTTCACTGGGATGGATACTACATCAGTATTTAGGGGTAAAGGAAAGTAATACTGCTTGAATGAGGTGGGAATGCTTTGAAGAAGCAACATATGCATTTTTGCTCATCGCAAACAATCCAGTCCACCCAGTAACAGCTGACACATCCCATTTCAAGACCCTGTAATGTTACACAGTTTTAACGTATGACCGCTGGGCTGAAGCGGAGCATGTCACTGAAGTACATCGATGGCTGTTCACAAAGAAAGGAAGATCATCAGACCATATACCTCCAACACAGGTAAGTTAATGTAGGCTACCAAAATGGAGATATTTTATCAAGACAGTCTGAAAGGATTATTTGTGATAGAATCCTCAAATCTGAGCCCCTTATTAGTTTTAGCAATCTCCAAGGAATGTCTCAATGGTGATATAGGGGATATTTAATGATAATTAAATGTAGAGTTAAAAATGGCATTAACTGATAGATTTTGTTTTAAATTTATGATCAGAATTATCGGCCCATGGTAAGTAATGTATTGTTTATATCTACAATTCATAAAATCTCATTTCTAATACACCTAATAAGCAGGTATGTATGAAAGAAGACTTTGACTCAAAGTTGATCATTTTGACCACTATTTTGACTCAAATTTGTTCCTCCCAATGCAGCTGCCAAAGAGCACCGAACTGTGCAAATGTAAATGTGAAGTTTAAAAGCACACATAGTTGTTATCATTTAAGACTCATACACGGTCTGACATGGCTTATTTCTTTTGACAAATAAGAGATCACTTTTGAATTGTAAGGTAAAGGTTGCCAGGTTGCAGTTCCGATATCCATCTGAGATGTTCCTCAGAACGTCAGCCGGGGCAAGTCCCAACCCACCACTGTGGTGCCCAATCACAGCAGTAACCTCCCAGTAAATACCTTAAACTCTCTTGCCTGAACGAGGCTTGATCTGTCGACCTCATAAATACGAAGCCAGCGCGTTACCACTGAATTAACCAGAGGCTAAGTGACTGGTGTCATAACACACACACACACATTTTAAGTCTAAAAATGGAACCGATCAGGAGACGGGAAGATACGAGCTTTGGGCTCTTTCCCGTAAACACAATTAGGTAATCACAATTAGGTAATCACACACACACACACACACACACACACCGCGTTCAGTGACACACGGAATTGCTCCTCTTAAATTTTTAACTGTTTCGAGTGACTAAAGTGCTTAGTGGAAAACTTTACCATAATTTCCATAAATCTGAAATCCTGCAGAGTATTGTGAGTACAAAAACTAATATTTGTTGTAAGACGAGACTGTTCATATTAAAGGAAAAAAAACTGAGAACTTTTTCGTGAGGAAGAGAGAGAAGCTGCCGTCCAGTTTCTGCCTTGAGGGAAATCTAGAAGAGTTGCCAGACGTGGAGCCATCACACCACATTACCTAATTTTTTGTGTAAACTGGGGAAAGCTCTTAAGCCGTTTTACCTGATCCTGTGGTTCTATATATTGTTAAAATCAGTATCCTTCCCATTTATATTAACTAGTTAGTTAGTTTGATACATGAAAAAATTGAATAATAAAAGAAAAAAAAATTACCAAATACCCACCTGTCAACAGTACTGAGTTATGTTGCCAAGTAGTACAGCAGTCCTATTTTCTTCATTTTTTTGCTTTTCTTTTAGCTTTCTCTTTTACTATTTTGTTATTTTGTATATATATTGAGTTAAATGTAAAGTCTAAATCCCGTGATAACATATCTTGGTTAGCAAGTCAGTTTATCAGTTAGGAAGAATATATAACAGAAACAGGTGGGTGCCACCTCGAACACAAATTCGAATTTTCCTTCAGGTTTGACTTTTGTTTTTCTTTTTCTTTTTATACTTAAATTACCATGGTCAAGTTTTTAAGTTAAGATGTGTGTTACCAGAAAGGAGACAAACTGAGTCACTAAATAGCACTTATATGGAGATATAAAAATTCTGTGTGAAGGTAAATCAGAAGTTTTTCTCTTTTCTTTTTTTTTCCTCTTTCTCGTCTTCTTTCTATATTCTGTGAGAGGGAGAACATAAAAATGAAGCCATCTCTGTCCCAAACCTCTCCCACCCATGGGTCGGGAGAAGGGGTAGTCATCAGAGGACTTAAACAGAGAATCAAGAAGTTAGAGGAAATGGTTATAAGCCTTGATGATAAAATTCGGAATATGGATGGAGAAATGAAAGAGAATGAAACACTCAGAGAACAAATAAGATCTTTGGAGGAAGCAAATAAAGCACAAGGGCAGGAGAGAAAGGAACTAGAAAAAAGAATAAAGAAGCTGGAAGGGGAAAAGAGTCAACTAGAATCTAGAATTTCTAAACAAGAAGATAAAAACAAACAGCTAAATGACAACCTAAAGGAATTAGATGTTAGTTCACTGCTCTCTTCTGAGAGAGACGAGATTGCTGCTTGGAATGTTCAGATTAAGGAAAACATTGAACAGTTCAGAAAAGAGTTCCAGGAGCTGAATATGGAAAATGATGCCATGAAAACGTCCTTTGCTGATGCACTAAAGGGGAATGTGGCAGTAAAAGAGGCTGTAAAGGTGGTGGCACTGGAAAACATACAAACAGTTGACTATAAAGAGACAGTAATCGAAAAAATGAAAGACGTTGTGATGGAAAGGGCAAACCCACTCATCAGACAGGCACTTGATAAGGAGAAGACAGTGGTAATCTCAGGCATAAGCGAATCCCAGGAGCCAACATGGCAGGGGAGACTTGAAGAAAATAAAGCTAACGTTGTAGACCTGATAAGAAAGCTTGGAGTAGTATGTGGTCCTGAGGATATTGTAAACATACACCAACTAGGTAAATATTCGAGGGAAGGAAAGCCGAGACCAACAAAAGTAACCTTTGAGAGAGGGGAGACATGTAGGGAAATATTGTTGAGAAAAAAAAGTCTAAAAGACCTTCAAGAATGCAGAGAAGTGTTCATTAGACGATACAGAACACAGGAAGAGATGGGAAAGATCAAAAACTTGTTGCAAGAGGCAAGAAGGTTAAATGATGAAAGAAATGAAGAAGAGAAGAAAAATTTTCGTTACAGAATACTTCCAGACAAAGGGGAGATAAAGAAGATAATGACAGAAGATCAGGGGATGGGGCCTCATTAAGATTGTTATACACAAATGCTGATGGATTAGCTGGTAAGGCAGTAGAATTAAAAGATAGGATTCACAACAGTAAGGCAGATATAGTAGCAATTACAGAGACTAAGTTGAGTGAGGACATAAACAGTGTCACAGTTTTTCCTAAGGGCTTCAGAATACTAAGGGTCGAAAGATCTGAGAGGACTGGTGGAGGGATAGCACTGCTCATAAGTGAGAGGATTCAAGTTGAAGAAATAAACTTGGCTATAGAAAGTGAGTTCAGGGAATTTCTTGCTGCTCGCATAAATACTGGGTCAGAGAGCATTATAATAACTGTTGTATACAACCCACCAAGGAACCAAAATAGGCTTGAAATTTATGAGGAAAGTCATATAGGTACGATTGAAGTCATAAACTCAGTTGTTAACATGGCGCGGGAGAAAAAATGTAGGATTTTGATTATGGGAGACTTTAATCATAAAGAGATAGATTGGATAAATCTTGACCCACACAGTGGTGAGGACTCATTTGGGGCAAGATTCCTAGATTGCGTACAAGGGAATTTCCTACACCAACATGTAATGGAACCAACAAGAGCCAGGGGTGGGGATGAGCCATCACTACTTGATCTGGTGTTCACAGATAATGTGTTGGATATTGAAAATATTGAGTATGAACCACCAATTGGAAAGAGCGACCACTGTGTGTTGTTGATGGAGTATATCATTGAAGACATTCTTCCTGAGAGTAGAGGCACTGAGGACATGAGGAGGAACTATCCGAAAGGAGATTACATCAAAATGAATGAGCTTTTTGCAGTTATTGACTGGAGAACCTTATTTTACAACAAATCTGTACAAGAAATGTATGACATCTTTTGTGAGAAATATGGGAAGATAGTAGATTGCTGCATACCTGTCACCAAAGTAGGTGTAATTCATGCCAGAGAGAAATGGTTCGATAATGGGTGTAAAAGAGCTAAGGAGTGGAGAGACAAATGCTGGAAAAGGTATAGGAGGAGAAAAAACATAAATGCCTGGCAAACCTACAAAAGAGCAAGAAATGACTACCTAAGTAAAAGGAGAGAGGCAGAGAGAGATTATGAGAGGGACATCACCAGGAAGGCTAAAGAAAATCCCAAGCTTTTCCACAGCTTTATCAGAGGAAAACTGAAGGTAAAAGAACAGGTTTTAAGGCTAAAGAGAGCGGATGGAAGCATCACTGAGACGGACGAAGAGATCTGCAAAGAATTGAACAAGGAGTTTCAGTCAGTATTTACAGTAGAAAATACCCCACCCCCTCAGATTGCAGTGATAGAAGCTCAAGGGCCGGTATTAGAGAACATCAACCTTACAGCCACAGAGGTATGCAAGGCGCTGATGGATTTAGATGTTCATAAAGCTACAGGTCCTGATGACATATCCCCTCATGTGCTTAAAAAATGCGCAAACACAATATCAGTGGCACTAAGTATCATATTTAAGGAGTCACTGGAGTCGGGGGAGATTCCAAGATGCTGGAAACAAGCAAATGTGATACCTATCTTCAATAAGGGAAGGAGGGATACGGCTCTGAACTATAGACCAGTTTCCTTGACCAGCATAGTTTGCAAACTTATGGAGAAACTACTAAGGAAACATATCTCTCTTCACTTGGAATCCTTCAACTTTTTGTCAGTGAGGCAACATGGCTTCAGAGAAGGAAGATCAACAGTAACAAACTTATTAGAATTTTATGATGAGGTAAGCCAAATCTTACAGGAAAGAGAGGGCTGGGCAGATTGCATATTCCTAGACTTCCAGAAAGCGTTTGACACTGTTCCACATGGGAGACTTATTAGGAAGCTGCAATCAATGGCTAGAATAGGTGGAAATGTCTTGGAATGGATAAAAACTTACTTAGAAGGAAGGGAACAGAGGGTTAGAGTAAGACACTCAGTGTCTGAATGGAGAAGAGTTAGTAGTGGAGTTCCACAGGGTTCAGTTTTAGGGCCACTTTTGTTCCTTGTATATGTAAATGACCTACCAGAGTCTGTAAATTCATTCATGAATATGTTTGCAGATGATGCAAAGATTGTGAAGAAAGTAAAAAACGAGAACAATGGTAGAGAACTTCAGGAGGATCTAAATAATCTGCATGAGTGGTCAGAAAAGTGGCTAATGAAATTCAATACCTCAAAATGTAAGGTAATGAGAATGGGTACAAGTGCAAGAAGGCCCAAGCTTGACTACTCGGTGGCTGGAGTACAACTTCAAGAGACAGAAAATGAGAGAGATCTAGGAGTAAACATACTGGCAGATTTGTCTCCAGAAATACATATAAATGGCGTAGTAAGGGCAGCATATGCATTCTTATCAAATGTAAGGGTAGCCTTCAGGCACATGGACAAGGAAATGTTCAGAAATATTTATGTAACCTATGTGAGGCCAAAACTCGAATATGCAGCCCCCTTTTGGAATCCGCACTTGAAAAAGCACATAGCTAAGCTTGAAAAAGTTCAAAGACATGCCACGAAACTGGTGCCAGAAATACGCAATCTCGGTTATGATGAGAGGCTGAGGGAATTAGACTTGCCATCACTCGAAGCTAGAAGAGTAAGGGGGGATATGGTGACAGTCTTTAAATTCCTTCATGGTTATGATAGAGTGGATAGGGATCGATATTTCGATATGGCTGGCTCTAGAACTAGAGGTCATAGTTTGAAGCTTCGTAAGAAAACTTCTTTGCAGGATGTAAGGAAATACTTTTTCAGTGTAAGAGTAGTTGATAATTGGAATTCGCTAAGCGAGGAGGTAGTTAATGCTACCTCAATCCATAGTTTTAAGGACAGGTATGATAAGTATCACTAAGTCTAAAAATGGAACCGATCAGGAGACGGGAAGATACGAGCTTTGGGCTCTTTCCCGTAAACACAATTAGGTAATCACAATTAGGTAATCACACACACACACACACACACACTCACACACACACACACACACACATATATATATATCGGTGCAGCGACTGCTTCTTCCCATCTACCTCCAGACTCTGGAACTCTCTTCCTCCTTCTGCCTTTCCTAATTCTTATGACCTTTCATCCTTCAAAAAGCAGATCTATCGTCATCTAAGGGCTTATCCCTCCATATATCTAGGTCCTCTGTACTTTGACTATTTTTATCTGTCTGTCGTTTTCCTTTGTGTGACATTACCTCATCTCTGCCTATCTTTTCCTTCGCCTTGGTATTTTCTCGTGCCTGGGTCTTTATTGATGAGGAAGGTTTTTGCCTGGCCCGGTGTCACACTCATTATATATATATATATATATATATATATATATATATATATATATATATATATATATATATATATATATATTATTCAAAACGCTGGTTGCATTAATTCATTACATGAATTAAAGAATGAATATCCACCAATAAAAGACTAAAATGTGCTATGTATGTGTTATTTCTATTAGAAAATCATGTTTTTTTTTCACTTTTGGGTGATTTTTTTAATGAAAATATTTAGAGTTGCGTATTTGCAATGTAATATAAGCTATTGCAAAGTGAAAATGGTGGCCATTTCGAAATGGGGGCAAGTTGAAAATGGCGGCCATTTTGGGGCAAAAGTATAAAATATTTATTGGAGCTTATAAAAATATTATATGTAGAGCTATTTATTGTGCATTATATCTGGAAGTTTCATACTTTTGTCGAGTAAAATTGAGCTGAGTAGACATAACATTCCCCATCTCTATTTCTCTTTATGTTTTCTTTGTGCCCAGGCCTGATGAGGGTAGATTTTTTTTTTTTTTTTTGCCTGTCCTGGTGTCACAATCATTAAAAAAAAATGTCCAACCGTCTCCTCCTCTCTATGACTTTTCTGAAGAAAAAAAATAATGACACCATACTGATACATAGCAGTTTGCCATTTTCGTTAATCTGCTGGATTATGCGAGACCAACCATAAACTAACAAATAAAACATCGCATACCAAATGCCACGACTCAAAAGCCAAACAAATAAAATTTTGCATAATAAATGTCTAAGACTTAAAAGCCACAGAATTTGGTATGGCCTGCACAAGCCCACCGAGAACCGGTAATAAAGAAATATCTCTCTGCATTGGACACGACATCTTCCAGATCCCCTCTTGTCATGTCTCTTGAGAGAGAACGAAATTGAAGTTCACACCTCATATAAACCGTCACAATTCAGCAGTGATTAACATCATCCATCCGGCCTGTCATCTCGATGCCTCTCTTCATCAGAGCTACTTGAAAATAAGGAGAGGGTAAGAAGAGACTTATGTGGTTGCCTCTTTTCAACTCAGCTAATTAATCTTAACTTTTCTGTAGGGGTCATTTGCAAAAATAGGTAGTTACCCTGTCCAAATAACATTTTTAAATCTTCGTTCGCTAAATGGGATATAATAATAATAATAATAATAATAATAATAATAATAATAATAATAATATCATTATTATTATTATTATTATTATTATTATTATTATTATTATTATAATTATTATTATTATTATTATTATTATTATTATTATTATTATTATTATTATTATTATTATAATTATTGTTATTATTATTATTATAATTATTATTATTATTATTATTATTACTATCATAAGCAAAAAATAATGAACAAAAAGAGTTGAGCTTCATAAACTGTAGCCAGTTATTTACTAGTGTATAAAGTGCAATTTTGGGCAATTGTTTTATTTTAAATTTTCTGTCTAAATTTCTCTTATATCAGTCATTTCATGTAAGCCACCATGAAAAAAAAAAATTATGTAATGATGTTCATTCTGGAGGTCGTCTGTGTAACCTATGACTGAGACCCAAGGAGATGCCTTCTGTCAGGCTACGCATATAGTTACAAATTCTATTAATATTTTATTTATACATGACCAAATATAGATTGTAATGTTTAACAACTGCAATATCACTGGGAGTGTCCATGTGCACGTCCCCATGTACAGTTATCTGAATAAATAAAAAATATATATATATATTTATTCCCACTCCCCGAAATGGCGAACACTCAGCTCTGTGAGCAGTGTAGGAGTTCTCTAAATTATTGCACATTCACTAAACTAAATTATTCTTCAATACTTCATTTTTTTTTTTTTTTTTTTGCAAATATATACTTTTGGACAACGACTTCGTAAACTAACTAAGCCTAGGCAACTAACCTACCCTGACCTACCGTTACAACCAAGTCAGCCAAGCGGTAGGAACACACTATGACGATCCAAATATTGAAGCCTTTTAAACAATGGGGACGGTAACATAATATCCTCAAGCTAATTTTTGTAATATTAGGCAGGCGAGTGAATCCACACTTTACATACCTTACCTCCCCCCACCCTAATATAGTACGATCTTGTTGTTTGGTGTTTCGGTTTTACGTCACGGACTCCCTTTTCTACCAAGGGCTAGGACAGTTGCTTTCTTGCGAAGGACTTGTTTTGGCAATTGTAATCCTAACCCTGAGTGCATGCCTTGCTATAGTAGGTCTAAGAACCTTTTATTAGTCAAGTCCAGCAGGAGACTATCTAAAACCGCTATAAAAACAATCATTTCAATTACAAAATAGTTACTAAAATAGGGTAAATTTAACTAACTCATCAAGCCAAAGTGAAGCTAATTTTATAATAAACTGCATGAGGTATTTTCCTCACTGGGGATGTGAAAGTACACATATACCCAGAGCATTAATAAGAACTTAATGACTAAGGCAATAAATTAATAATTTGGAATTTCATTTAATACGTTTTCCCTCTTAGAAGTTACTTTACATAGCTTAAATATGCGAGAAGAAAATATATGAAAAATAGCAAAATAAACACAAATCAAAGCCAATATTGTAAACTACATTCGTGTTTAGCGTTAATTGTTTTAAACGACTAATTCCAGTGTTAGTTAAGCATATAATAATACAATCTATTCTACTCCTCGTAGTTTAGGACACATACATAAGCACGTGCCTTACGTATGCGTCGGTTAAACACAGTGCGTTCCCAGCTTTTGTTTTAATTCCAGTGGTATGTATGAACAAAAATTATATATTAAATATGGTATTTGTTCTTTCAGAGAGAGAGAGAGAGAGAGAGAGAGAGAGAGAGAGAGAGAGAGAGAGAGGGAGAGAGAGAGAGAGAGAGAGAGAGAGAGAGAGAGAGAAACTTTTTTGGTGATACCAGGACGGGGGGGGGGAGAGGAATGCTCTCAACGGTCGGGCCTGGGCACGAAGAAACATAATACAAAGTGAAACAGAGATGGGGAGTGTTGGGATTATCAGACGTGAAGGGGCAATAAAAGATGTGTAGCGAATATGCAAGAATAGTTTGCGAAGGTGCAGACAAGGAAAATACTCCGTAACAGAAGACTTAACATCGAGATGTCCAGGACAGTCTCATCTCAGTCCAAAAGACCAGCTATAGTATCGCAACGGTGAGTGGTGCCATGGGCCAAGCTACTACATGGTTAGTACCTGACATTTCAAAGGAAAAAACGCGATCACCCAATATTCAAAACTCGACATGTTTGAGTACTGTGAAACGTGTCGTACTTTTTGAACAAATTACGATACCATGAACAGGAACACAACAGGTATTAATCGTAGACTTTGATGTGAAGCATACACAATATAAAAAAAATAATAATAACTTACCCTACAATACAGTCTTCGTGATCACTATTTTCTTTTGGTTAGGATGGATTCGCTCTATGCACATTTTCCATAAACCTACCCGAGAATTCAGCGTTGCCAACGCTTTCTGATACGCGCCGCATTGTTACAAGCACCCAAATTCGCCCTCTTAAGCAAGGTATGTAAAGTTTCGAATTTGAGTTAGTTTAAGTTAGGTTAGGTAAACTTAGATTAGTCGTACCCACTGCAGCCCACCGATGCTGTTCCTAACAAAAAATAATTGTGCTTTCTGATTTAAAAAAAAAAAATCAGATTAATTCAAAACACATCGAAATTTATCAAAAAAAAAATTGCCCAACATAAAAAAAAATAGTGATTTCCGCAAAAAAAACAATTATCAAATTAACAGAAACAAAAAGTTTGTCTACAGATTGAAAGGGTGCATAAAAATAATCTTAACCATAGATAGTTTAGTCCACAAATAGAAAGGGCGCATAAAACTAATCTTAACCTTTAATTTCTTAAAGTCTCCGGAAACACTTCTCTTTTAAATATAGTGTACGTTTAACGCGCCTATGTAAGTCCCACTCACGAACTGAGAATGGGTTAAGCAAACTACCCGCAACAAACCACCTCCTACACTCCCATCAACCCGACTGAGCGTCCTGTCAAATATACTTCCCTCAAATACCCTGTCTGTAACCCCTTCCGTGGTTCTCAAACCCCACCCGCTCACCTCTTGAACCTGCAAACACCATGTTCTAGAGAATTTTAGATGCCGACATGGATTTTGAATGTTTTGGTGGTGTTTATAACATATAATATTCTTTAACATATCTGATAAAATAAAAATATATATAAAAAATTAAGGTAATTTGGAATTCGCTAAAGACGGCAATTATCCTACTTAGTGTAAAAGCAATTGCTTCGTTTGGCGTTTGGTCTCGGTAAAAGAGACGTCAATTTGCAAACTTATCTTTGAGTATCATTTTGTTTTCATATTACAAATGGGAAACTTATAATATGACAATATAATTAGTAAAAATCGAAAGAAATAGATTTTCACTCATCTTCAAAATTGTATAAATTACTTATGCAACCAAGTCTTTCTTCCCATATTGCATAAATAGTCTGTAAAGATGCATAAGAATGACATACGCAAAATATAATTGTCAGTTTTGTTAAGAATTTACTCGAACAGATTTATTAAAAAAAAATTATATACAGATAGCTAGGATATATATATATATATATATATATATATATATATATATATATATATATATATATATATATATATATATATATATATATATATATATATGAAATTTGCCGCAGGGATGGACAAAAGAAAATGCCCTCACGGGCCCGGGCACCAAGAAAGCATTGAAAGAGAAGAGTAGCAGCCTAAAGACAAGGCAGAAATAAGAGATTATAAGCAATGAGAAAAGACCGGCTGAAAGAACAGTCTGAGTAATGAAGAAGGGGCCGCGATAGCTCAAGAGGTAGAGTGCCCTCGTCGGAAATCAATTAACACGGGCCACCGCTGGGAGCTAGGGAGATCATCTAGCCTTCATCCCCCCATCTCCAACACGTCTTTGCCCACCCCCAATCGAATGGGAACTGATTGTTAACACAGAAAACAATGCATCATTTAGGAGACCACGGTAAGGCAGTGGTTATAGAGCGCCCGACTCATGAAGTGACCAACTCGTGTTTGAGCTCACCGAGGGGCGTTAGGGAGGTGGTCCAGCCTTTATTCCCCAGCCTCAACCTATATGTGTCCATCCCCATTCGAATAATTAATAGTGACATAAAATAGGCCAAAAATCACAGACAGCCGGAATATGTATCCAAGAAACGTACCTGTCAGATAGTCTGTGGAACATGAAATATCTTCGTTTGTAAATGAAACAGACTTAAAACAAACAAACAAACAAACAAACATTTATTTCCATTTTGTACAATGGTTATTCAACATTAATAGTAACTTATAAGTAGACATGTAATTAAACTAATAAATAAGAGGGTAATACATATAGTTAAATTAAATGCAGCTTTCATAGAAAATAATAATGCTGTAATAAAAATGTTAACAATAATGTTAATAATAAAGTAAGTATGACACTAGATACAGGATCGTTATTATCGGCATCATTTCCATATTTGTTTTCCTTACAATGAGAACAATTAGTTCTTAATGAGCAGTAACTATTTGTCCGAAAGAAAACTATATAGTTTGCCTTTGAAAGCTTTGAAGGAGGATGCATTTTTAAGATGCTCTGGAATATTATTCCAGTGTTGGCCCTTTGATAGTGATCATCTTTGAACCTGCTTCTGTGTTTGTTCTGTGAATAAAGAGCTCACTGCTCTGTCTTGTGTTGGTTTCCCTTATATCCCTGACTGATTTTAAATCAAATAGCCAGCTAGGATAATGATGGTCCAAAATTTTGAATACAAAAATATAAATAGCATAAGTGACCTTGTCTTCTGCCCGCAGCCACCCAAGTTTATTGAGAGTTGGTGTGATGTGGTCATATTTTCTTATTCCTCCCAGGGCAACTCGAGCTGCAAAATTAATAAGCTTCTGTCTTCTGTTTATCTGAGTCTTAGTGATAGCTCCCCAAACAGTTGTGCAATAATTAATGTGACTTAGGGCTAGAGATTCAACAAGAGTTATTCGAGTGGTAGTCTCAAAATTGTCTTTTATACGTGATAAGTACATTAATGTTCCTGTAACCTTTTTTGCATACTTTATCTATGTGGGAATCAAACAACATGTGTTTATCAAAGTGAAATCCAAGGTATTTTGCTGTTTTGCTAGGTGTGATAATATTGTCGTAAAAATTAATTGTTGTGTTTTCTGGAATTTGTGCTATGTGGAACCTTGAACCAATAAATATGCACTGTGTTTTACTTTCTTTTATTAACAGCCCAATTTCTTGAAAATAGATTTTAATTTTTGACACTGTTTTCTGCTCTTAAAGTTAGCTCTGGGAGATTATTAATATCACCACTAAGGAGTAGTTGAGTGTCATCTGCATATTGTACGACTAGACAGTCAGAAATGAAAGAAGATAGATCATTTAATGTAAATGGAGAAGAGGATAGGACCAAGTACTGATCCCTGTAGAACACCAAATGATACATTTTTTGGCACAGAGATAATGTTGTTAAGACGTATAGACTGTTTACGATTAGATAGATACTCGCTAAACCAGCTTGGATCATGGTTTACCCTGTCGAAGGCTTTTGATAAGTCCAATAATACAAGCAGAGATATTTTTTTCATATGTATATTATTATAGATACTATTCATAACTTTAAGCAGTGCAGTTTCCGTCGAGAGTTTCGGTCTGAAACCATGTTGGTTAATCGTTAATAGTCTATTTGACTCTAAATATGACATAAGTTGGCATGCAACAATTTTTTCTAATATTTTAGAGAAAATGGGTAGCAGGGAAATGGGACGATAGTTTGTCACATCTTCTCTGTCCCCCTTTTAATGCAGAGGTATTACATGTGATATTTTCCAAGAGTCAGGAACCTTTTTAGTAACAATGGAAGTGTTCATAATAGTTAGAATATAGGATACAATCATGGGTAGAGCATCTTTGATGAATTCAGATATCATCACAAAAAGAACACCAGAGCAAGACGTCTGAAACTAATAAAAATCCTTCTATTTAGAATCGTTCACACCATATGTTCTATGCAACTCACCTCTATTAGGATGATAATTCAATGGACTGTTAATTCCTCAAAATAGTAACTATACCATGTGTAATACTGTACTGTTAAGGTAACGATCTTTTTTGTTCCTTATATAGGGGACATGTGCACTCAAGCATTCCTCTGATATATAATACTCTATATTATTTATTTATATACAATAGTTATAAATTACATTCTTACAGATTCTGAAAAGAAATACCTCTACAAAACCAATTTTACTTCGAAGGGGATGGCCGAGTCAGAGCACACACATTCGCCAGACTGAGACATACAGCGATCACTCCTCTTTACTCCTCGGGGATAAATGGCAGCCACATTTTCCCATCACCACCCTAATTGGGTCATCCACAGGGTAAGTGGACAATGATCTTTTGTCGAGAGGTCCGTTAAGCCCAGTTGGTTTACACTCACTACTTCATCACATGACAACAGTTACTGACCTAGCAGTAAACTTAGCAGTAAATATAGTAACAGTGAAATATCAGAAATAAGTGATATGGAATACTAACTTAGCTACTGAAACTGCTTGTACCAGATATATATATATATATATATATATATATATATATATATATATATATATATATATATATATATATATATATATATATATATATATATATATATATATATATATATATATATATATATATATATATATATATATATATATATATATATATATATATATATGGGCTCTCTAGGGTTTTTAGCCTTCAGTAAATTAACCCAGAATAATATATATATATATATATATATATATATATATATATATATATATATATATATATATATATATATATATATATATATATATATATAAGTATATATGGGCTCTCTAGGAAGTTGACCGTCAGTAAATCTACCTCAAAATAATATATATATATATATATATATATATATATATATATATATATATATATATATATATATATATATATATATATATATATATATACATATATATATACATATATATATATATATATATATATATATATATATATATATATATATATATATATATATATATATATATATATGGGCTCTCTAGGAATTTGACCGTCAGTATATATATATATATATATATATATATATATATATATATATATATATATATATATATATATATATATATATATATATATATATATATATATATATATATATATATATATATATGGGCTCTCTAGGAATTTGACCGTCAGTATATATATATATATATATATATATATATATATATATATATATATATATATATATGTGTAGATGTGTGTGTGTGTATATGTGTGTGTGTGTGTGTGTGTGTGTGTGTGTGTGTGTGTGTGTGTGTGTGTGTGTGTGTGTGATGTGCCTAGTGTGTGATTACCTAATTGTGTTTACGGGAAAGAGCCCAAAGCTCGTATCTTCCCGTCTCCTTATCGGTTCCATTTTATACTTAGTGATACTTATCATACCTGTCATTAAAACTATGGATTGAGATAGCATTAACTACCTCCTCGCTTAGACAATTCCAATTATCAACTACTCTTACACTGAAAAAGTATTTACTTACATCCTGCAAAGAAGTTTTCTTACGAAGCTTCAAACTATGAACTCTAGTTGTAGAGCATGCCATATCAAAATATCGATCCCTATCCACTCTATCATAACCATGAAGGAATTTAAAGACTGTCACCATATCCCCCTTCAATCTTCTAGCTTCGAAGTGATGGTAAGTCTAATTCCCTCAGCCTCTCATCATAACTGAGATTGCGTATTTCTGGCACCAGTTTCGTGGCATGTCTTTGAACTTTTTCAAGCTTAGCTATGTGCTTTTTCAAGTGTGGATTCCAAAAGGGGGCTGCATATTCGAGTTTTGGCCTCACATAGGTTACATAAATATTTCTGAACATTTCCTTGTCCATGTGCCTGAGGGCTACCCTTACATTTGATAAGAATGCATATGCTGCCCTTACTATGCCATTTATATGTATTTCTGGAGACAAATCTGCCAGTATGTTTACTCCTAGATCTGTCTCATTTTCTGTCTCTTGAAGTTGTACTCCAACCACCGAGTAGTCAAGTGTGCCTGTGTGTGTGTGTGTGTGTGTGTGTGTGTGTGTGTGTGTGTGTGTGTGTGTGTATATATATATATATATATATATATATATATATATATATATATATATATATATATATATATATATATATATATAGTGTGTGTGTGTGTGTGTGTGTGTGTGTGTGTGTGTGTGTGTGTGTGTGTGTGTGTGTGTGTGTGTGTGTGTGTGTGTGTGTGTGTGTGTGATATATATATATATATATATATATATATATATATATATATATATATATATATATATATATATATATATATATATGCCTGTATGTTTGGAAGAGTCAGTGTTTCGCATCTAAAAGGACCGGGAGACAATGTGTCTGAATCCTAATATTCCCGTCAAACAACCTTCATGGCTTTGAGCTAGAACACTAATATGTCTGAACGCAAGATTTTCAGACAAGGGTCATTCGGAGAAAACATTTAGGAAACGTTTTAAGAAAATAATAATAGGAAGGACAGCTTCTGTCTCGGCAATTGAGGCAAAAAAAAAAAAAAAAAAAAAAAAAAAAAAAAAAAAAAAAAAGAGCCGTGGCCACTTCACCGCCTCAAACAGCATCATTTAGGTCATCGTGAATAAGGTCTTTGTTTCAACAAATCCAGTAGAGCTTATGAGAGTCTCAGACTCACTCTCTATAGCCATCGCAATTTCAATTTACCAAAGGAACTCGGATCTGGGGCCGTTATTTAAAGGTTTGCTTATATGACTATCACATTCATAGCACATGTGGTCAAATATAGGCACTGTCTAGCTCGAGCTCATTCATAAGATGAGTTAGACAAATGCTAAGAGCTCTCGGGGTCTGATGAACTAAGGAATGGACTGATATTAACGTCCAGAGTTAAGATTTCGTGGAAAATGAGTGTATATTCAAAACTCAATTTACATTTATACATACATACATATACCTTGGCTGTTTCCCCCTTAAATTGGGGGGTAGCCGACATCAAAAAAATATTTTATGAAATTTCAATATTATGGAGACAAGGGACTGATACAATATGTGTTGCACATTCAAACGGGGGAAATAATGACAAATAAAATGATGAAAGAGAATATTCCCTAATTGTCAAGAAACAAAAGCTATTAAAGAAGGGTTTCGTCGCGGCGTGTGCATTTTATAGCGTCGTTTGTTTCATTTATTTATTTATTTTTTTGAAAGTTAATTTGTTGACAGCCAAACATCCGAGAGAGCAAAAAAAAAAATGTATTAAGAAATTAAGTACACGACTTATTTTCCATAATCCTATCGTTATAGATCGCCGTGCCATCAACACAATCAACACGTCCAAAATTAATGAGAAAACATAACACTAAAAGGTTAAAATGAATTGCAACGAAAAATTAGCCCACCCTGAGTTGGAACAGGGATTTATACTGATGAAACTTGAGTAGGCTATGAGCCAGGAGGGTCTAAAAGCCAGGCCTCCTGCAGAGAAGGTGTTTACGCGTATCAAGTGGCGAAGTGAAGGTAATAATGATAAGAGGACACAATGAAAAGAGCTCATTCGAGGAGGTGCCCTGTTTGGAGCATACATGAGCTACGCGTGCTCCAGAAACGAAAGAGAACCTATCTGCATAATATAGTAAGACGGTTTATGCGATTTCTAAGTATTATGAGAATCATATCCTACCTTTGGGTAGGGGGGGAGGTTTACGAATACCTCCTCTGTGTTCTATTGTATGTCGTAAAAGTAGGCTAAATGGGGCTAATAAGGCGACGCGAAGAAATTGGAAATCCCCTCCTTTGCGTTTCTTCCCACAAAAAGTAAAGTTTTTGCTTGACTCAGCCTCCTCCCTTGTAAGGAGGATTATGGCTCCTATGTAGAAATATAAACAGAATATCTGCATAAACATTATCGCTGTTGAAAACCAAATGTGTCGAGTATAAAAAAAATGTCATAGTGATGTCTATATAATACCCAGTGACGTTGTAGGACATCTGTATGCATCCATACTATTAATAATATCCCACTATGTAAGAACAAACTCTTAGAATACAGCACTAAATGGTAAGGAAGTCCATCAGTGAAACGACTCATAGAAAAAATAACGCTATATTTCACTGATGGGCTTCCTTACTATATCCCTATATATTTGACTATAACCCTATATAATAAATTCAAAGCAGAGCTGCATGACTGTCATTACTGGCCTTATTTAACATTATCCCATAAAGATGCATATCCGTACCAACTTTCACCTAACATATCACTGCAGTGTCCCTATATTGGCAACCATGGCCTAGCGGTAACGCCCGCGACTTTGATTCGTCAAGTCGTGGGTCCGCGGGTAGAATGGGTATTCACTCAGGGTAAAGGTCGAATTTGCCATAACCAAAGGCCTTCGCAGGAAAGTACCGTCCTTAGCAGAAAAGGGAATCAGTGACGTATTTCCAGTCATCATCATCCTCAAATGGAATACCGAACTGGAAGGATTGAGGACACGGCAGACTCCACTACCACTTCTATTCCACAATACAATAGTGTTTACTTAGACATCATTGTGCCAGTATGGCGAACTACTATCAAATGGGATTGGTAATATACTGTTCCCAGATTCGATCCAGACCAAAGGTTGGATAAGCTCTCACTGTCTCATCTTGTTACCGATTAAATTGGACAACTGACTTGAGGGGGAGGTCAGTGTCTTCATATAGGTATACCTGATTATTCATCCATCGCTTGGAGATCACTGGGTCCACGTGATTGGGAAGGGGGCTTGGGCCCCGGGTGTATGGTAGGTACATAGACGGGCTCTAGTGCTATCACTGTCCCTTGACTCTTGCCAGTATTTATAAATAGCACTACAATATATATATATATATATATATATATATATATATATATATATATATATATATATATATATATATATATATATATATATAATGTGCTTATTTGGTTATATATATATATATATATATATATATATATATATATATATATATATATATATATATATATAATGTGCTTATCTGGTTATATATATATATATATATATATATATATATATATATATATATATATATATATATATATATATATATATATATATACACATATGTGATGTGCTTATTTGGATATATATATATATATATATATATATATATATATATATATATATATATATATATATATATATATATATATATATATCAAATGTTTTACAAACTAGAACGAAGAGGTGAACTAGAAACCACTAGAAGTTATCCTGAAGCAAATCCTTTGGACACATTAGCAATTTTGTTTTTCTTAGTACCTGCTATATATATATATATTATATATATATATATATATATATATATATATATATATATATATATATATATATATATATATATATATATATATATATATATATATATATATTTTCTTCGTGCCAGAGCCTGATGGGTGTAATTTTCTTGGCAGTCTCGGTGTCACACTCATAAAAAATATATATAAGGGGTCATCCAGAATACATGAAAGACGGTCCTTCAAAAAGGGTGTGTACGTTTAAAAGAGAAAGGCGACGAAGGGTGTTGCTGGAATATAGTCATTTTTTTTTACATACAAACTTTAGTACATGGTTCATTCAAGTGAAAGCATTTTTTTTTTTTTTACTAACTTCCAGAAAAGAGCAGATTAGCTTATATACCTAACCAACATGAAGATTCACATCGCATATACTCGTCTGTATACACTAGATGCTTTTCAACGAGAATTATTTTCCCTTTGTGATTTCTAGCTATGTCACTAAGGCTATACTAATATAATCTTGAATTTCAGTATGATGTATTTTTACAATAAAACGTGTAGTCTTTTACTGCTTAGTCACCAAAGATATAAAAAAAAAAAGAAACGAAGTGATCCAAAAATTTCTTGAACTAATATTTCTCGATTGCTTTCTCCCCCCCCCCCATCCGTTCATTCGGACATCAATAATAAATTGTTTACATTCTTAGAGGGAAACTGAAGCCTGGTTTATTTACCTGTCCTGATGGGTACACGCATGAGTAAGCAACTGTCAAACATTTCGACGCAGCACAGGTGAGCCATGCAACTCTCTCTCTCTCTCTCTCTCTCTCTATCTATCTATCTAGCTATCTATCTATCTATCTATCTGTCTATCTATCTATCTATCTATCTCGGCAGTTTTCCCCCAACTTCATATGAATTCGCTCTGTTTCACTTGTTTCTAAGTTTAGACTTATATTTACGTCTGGATGCCCTCTCTGACACTAACCCCTAAGGTTCGGGTTTAGTAAAGTAAGTGTACGATATATTTCCTCGTGTTTACATTTCTGCCAGCTATCTATCTATCTATCTATCTATATATCTATCTATGTGTGTTTACTTTTCCATCCACATATCAATATATTTTAACTATATAATAACTTTTCTATCTCTTGATCTACTTAAGTACCTTCCCATCAAGATCTTTTTAACTGTCTAACATTTTCAGTGGCCTAAGTAATTGAGCTACTACAACAATAATCATATATATAAAGTTAACTATCCAGAAATGAGTAAAAAAAAAAAAAATACACTTTATTCGTCACCTAGAGCACTACCGCCCATTGTGATATTACAGCTGAAGGGTCTTTTGAACTTAAATAGGACTGCCCAGGACAGTTCGATGTTTAGTCTCCCTTCAGTTATGGTTCTTTTATCTATGCCTACATCAACACCGAATACTTTCGGATATTCGTTACACATCTTTTATTATCCCTTCACATCTGACAAGTCACAACACTTCCCAATTCTGCTTCTCTTTACTTTATGTTTTTAACGTGCCCAGGCCCGATGAGGGCATATTTATTTATTGAATTGAATTTTGACCCGTCCTGGTGTCACAATCATAAAAAAAAAAAAAATGCCCCAGTGGTTTCCTAAACGCTACATGGACTAAGTTATAATCATTCCATAAATGGCGAACGAAACAACAAAGTTTGAACGGGCTTTGTGGTAATTTTATACTTTTGAGAAAGAAAACCTGCAAAAACCAGCCAGAAAAGAAGGTATAAGTCCTGAGAGAGAGAGAGAGAGAGAGAGAGAGAGAGAGAGAGAGAGAGAGAGAGAGAGGAGAGAGAGAGAGAGAGAGAGAGGGAGAGAGAGAGAGAGAGAGGACACTAACCTTTCTGGATTTCATATGAAATTTGGCACTAATTTATATACAGTTTCCAAATCAATGAATCATCTGTTTAATGCCCTGCATATACCTGACCAGAGGGGCATAAATGGTAATACATTCATATCTAATTAACTGATAAATTAATTAAACTAGGTAAATGTATCTTTTCAAATTAGAATTTCAACCAT
>JAXCGZ010021069.1:17500-35000 GCA_037179515.1 Halocaridina rubra | reverse complement strand
CGATTAGCCTCAAAGATATAAAATAATAAACACTATAGCTTATGCTTCCCCTGATGGAGGGGGTGAAAATACATCCTCCGTGTTCCCTTGCGTGTCGTAGAAGTCGGCTAAATGGGGAAGATCGAGGAGACTGGGCAGGTCCAGCCTTAAGCCAAACTGAACCAATTTCCCCCAATCTGACCCGGTGCCTAAGAGAGCCCCGCGCTGGAATGAAATATACTCTCGGCTCCTCAGGTACACACAACACACTGCACTCTAGCTATATGTAAAACAACATTTCATGTTTTACGGAGAACAAGAGTGATTATAATCTTTTATGCTTTTTACAGAGTCGGTAGTGTTTATTTATACTGTTTATGTTTTGATTTTTTTTTTTTTTACTGTACCTGAATTGAATAATATTCTAATTACAGAACAACATTAAATTTAATTTCTCTGAGAAAAAATAAAAAGACAAATATGTAAATGAACGTGTAACAGCTCTTAAGTATGTATAAACCTATAGTATTTTCTCTTAATAGTATCATGTGATTAAATCTTGATGCACATTCACATCTGTTGCAATATATATAGTAGACCAATATTCACAATAACGTATTTAAGTTTTACAAAAGGGGTTAGAAACAGGGTAAATTATCCCAAAAGGTGCAAATCTATATAGTTTAGTAATAGATGTGACATGAGGGCCTCAGTTTCCTCGTGTTGACATGAAGACTGACTCAATTTTCTAGAGGTCGTCAGATTTACGCTTGGCTCTAGCTCATGGTGTGAGTTTCCCTTCCGTCGAGTGTAAACACAGGTGAGTGGATCATATAGAGGTCTCAGTGATCTTACTTCTTAGCTGATTAATTGTGTCACAGACCCAAAAATGAGGTAATTTTCAGTGACCAAGATATAAATCCTATATCTGAAATATAAAGTCACTGATATTCGAAAGATTACTGTAAAGAGCAATACAAAATATTCATAAAATATCTGTGAAAAGATGATTGTATATTATCATGTGTGACTGGGACAATCAAGATGAATTAATTTTCTCAAACATCCTTCATTTATGGGCAGTTTTTTTTTTCTCATAAAACTTGATAGTCAGGTGTTATATGTTTTCTCCTTTATTCAGTCATATTAACAGACAGAACAAGTATTATTTGAAATAAATTAGTAAATAAATGACTAGCGTAAACATACGTGGCTTTATTGTTCAAATCTAGAGGTAATTCCATTTTTCCCCAAGTACAATTTTTGTGTAATACTCAAAAAATTTCCCTGGCCCTCTTTTATGTACTTAACTCTAGGTAATTAAGTCCTACAAACTGAAACTGATCCAAACTTACTTGAGATCATCAATTCACAAAGAAAGTTTGAACAGTTTGGCAATTATGGTCATTGAATAAGAAATTAGCGAGAGTTTAAACTTAAAAAAATTCTAAAAGACTCTACAGAGAAAAAAAAGCAAGAAAATAACTTTCTTATAATAAAAGACAATAATGATATGACTCATTAATAGTTTATGAATGTTAATTGATTTCTAGAAGTCCAAAAAAGATAGTGTGTTTCCAACAGTGCAATTATAATTCTGATTCTATTTTGAATACATCATTTCACCGTCACTAAAACAAGTGATATTGTTACTATGTACTTTTCAGAGTTGATATAAAAATTTTAGATCTTGTAAAAATAAATAACCCCAGGGTCTTTAAAGGTTATTCATCTATACAAGACAAGTCTTGGAGTTCGTCATATTTACAAGGTAATTATTAGTTGTTTTCGCTCATATTTGGTTAGGTCAAGTTATTCAACTTTACTAGTTTAATTACGGGGTTAATTAATATTACAAGTTTGATTACGGGGTTATTCAACTTCACATGAGGTTGTGGGGGTTATTCATCTTTTCAAGATCCCAAATTTTGTTTGTTACTCGTAGGCGTACATGTACGCAGTTTTATATTAAAATGTAGCTTGCATCTATTTTGTCTATTAACTCGCACACTTGGAAAAGAAATAAATTCTGAGTTACACGGAATGTTAATTTGGTGAAACGGAGCAGTCCTCACGTGTGAGACGAAGCCGGAACTAATGTGGTTGTGCCGTTCCTAAGATTAACCTTAGGCTAAGAAGGTTAATGAATTCCACTTATCGAGCGAAAGGTTTTCTTCGCCTTTCCTTCGCACAACCCTTAATCAGACCCCTTAATCTTCCCCAGCGCAAATTATCATAGAAAATGAAGCCTTGATGATGGATTAAAGGATGTCTACTCAAAGGTCTCAATTACATCCCTTTCAAGGTGTGCTCCATTTAAAAGCTCCGATTTAATATGGAGTACAAGCTGCAAAGTTCACTAGGTATAGATTTTGACCGTAGGAAAAAAAAAAAACGAAGTTATCACTATACGTGAAAAGACGTTTACGTTAGTACAACAACACCGACAGAAATAAAAAAAAAACAAATAATAATAATAATAATAATAATAATAATAATAATAATAATAATAATAATAATAATAATAATAATAATAATAATAATAATAATAATAATAATAATAATAATAATAATAATGATAATCTTACACATCTAATCGGGTACTCACCGAGTCTGTTGAGTTACCATTGTTTGCCAAATTACGAAGACTGCCAAAGCCTTCTCTCCTTTTATTTCCATTTTGCTCTGGCGAAGGGAAACTGAACAAGCTACCTTCAGGAGTTGAGCTCAGAAGCTCCAGGGTGGGAGTTATAGGAGCATATTCTCGCTGAAGTACTTAGTGGGGGATGGTGGGACCTTTTTTAAATAATTATGAAGAAAATACAAATACAAATCCTTTATAATGGTAGTATGCTAAAGTACTTGTAATTCCGTTCCTTGAGGTAAGTGTAATATGCCTAGTTGAGATACTCTCTCTCTCTCTCTCTCTCTCTCTCTCTCTCTCTCTCTCTCTCTCTCTCTCTCTCTCTCTCTCTCTCTCTCTCTCTCTCTCTCTCTCTCTCAAATAGCATTATGCAATCGTTAGGAAAGGGCAATGAGCAATGTGGTTCAAATTGTATTCATTCAGGGAAGTGCTCACACAACTGTAATAAATGGAAATATTTATTATTATTATATTAGTTCTGGTATATGACTGGATTACAAGGCCTTTTATCCCTTAACAATATTATTTTTGAAAAAAAAAGAAGTTTTAGGAAACCCTTAATTATGAATTAATACCACCCACTGTCTTTTTATTTTTATGATAATGTTACCTACAGTAATAAAGAGGGTGAAACTCTTGACAAGAAGTTTTAAGATCAGCTTTTATTATGTTTTTTTTAATTCGTATTCAACATTCTCGTTTTGAGATGACTACTTGGAAATACATCAGTGCAGGAGGATTTGCCAAAAATTATCCCAAAATAACACCTGCTGCATCGCCTAATATATATATATATATATATATATATATATATATATATATATATATATATATATATATATATATATATATATATATATATATATATATATATATATATATATATATATATATATATATATATATATATATATATATATATATATTTATTTTTTTATAAATATGAGAGCTGCAAGACAGGATTATCTACCCTGATTCTATCCAACCTAGAGACCTGACACACTTAATACACCTTACCAACCACACTCGTTAAACTATTATGCCTTAAAACTACCACATTCATACTTATATCCCTTCCACTAAAGTAGTAGAATTCCACATGCACTCTTCTAGTTCAGGAGCCTTCCTTTCCTAAAACACACATTCAATAACCTCGTCGCCCTTTCCACTATTGCCTCTCCACCTTTTGAAAGATTATTCCACCTCACACCAATCTGTCACTGGTTCTTTATCAGCTTTTATAACTTTCAGTGCACTTACTATTACCTCTCATTGCCTTTCATCTCAAAAATCATAGATATTTAACTAGCATCTCCTATTTCTCTTTATCTATCATTGGCTTTCTCCTAACATCTCCCAGTCAAAATATCCTCAACATTCAACAATACCTTAAATAATCAATCTCCCCTTCACCTTTACCTTCCTTTTGTCCACCAGTAATAGCCCATTGGCTCCTTTCACCTTCTCCTCGCTATCCGACACCATGCAATCGTGTTATTTGCTCCCAAATAATTATTTAACTCCTTTAAAAATGCTCAGTCAAACATTCCCACCTCAAATCCCACTTTTTTCTTTACCTCTCTCTCCAGGTACCTTACTACACTCCTCCTCACTCTGTACCTCTTCTGCGCCTTTCTTTCTTTCTTCTTTGCATCAACACCTCATATGCAAACTTCATGTCTGCCATTGATGCATTCATCTCTGCACTCCACCCACTTTGCTTTATTCAGATTGGCGAGAGCTGTGAAGCTTTAGATAGACTTATTAAGACTCTCAGATTGTTGTTCACTTGGAAAGGACATTTGCTAGTATACTACTGAATACACCAACATATTTACAAAGCTAAACCTTATAATAAATTTCAGTATAACAATTTATTTGCAAGACTAAGACCTTATAAAAAATTTTAGTATCACAGTTTTGTGTAGACAATCATGCATTCTTTCACATGGCAAAACTACAACTGAATATAACAAACACAACATAACAGTGATATTTAAATTCAAGTCTATTTAGATTCGAAGAAACATTTGTAATAAAAACCTATGCATGCGGGAGATATGAAGAGGAAACAAAACGAAAACAAATTGAGGAAGAGAGACTGATAATCTGTTTCTTTGATGTACATGAAATTTTTTCAATACGAAAGTCACATGAAGGGTAGCAGTAAGTGCTTAGGAAGAAATATGGCATAGATGAAGCACAAAAATGAAAACCCACAGGACTTACCTCGATCCATAAGCCTACCTATCATCATAAGTAGATGGAAGTATTACAAATTTATCTGAAAATATATGAGAACCTATGGTATAGAGCATTTAGACACACAAAATATGCAAAGACCTACAAAAGATAGTTCTGCTCTTCTATGAATAAAAGGTGGATAAAATGATGACGCTACCCGCCACCAAGCCATGAAGATCCTACATGGTAGTCAAATGACGAATTAAGAAATTGACTCTACATTGGAAGTCAGCAAACAGAGGGATCTACGAATGTCCCACTGACTTAGCTGTATATCACGATGTTTAGGCAACAATAACTGCTATAGTATTTACTGGTTACACTGACACAAAGAGCTCTGGTAATTACATCCAGACTCATACCTGCCAAGATAGAGAATATGCATCAAACTAACTAATTCAGTTGCAAATTAATGACCAATGATATTTCATGCTGTAATAATGCAAAAATATGAAGTCATCAAAGACGTATGTTTCAACAAAATCATAGACTACCATTCATACATACTCTCACCACTAACTACAATTTTTGTGCTAAATTACTTATCTAAAAGCGACCACAAACTATAAACAAAGAGTGGAAATCAATAACACATATTATTTAACCGGATATATATCTGCATGGGTGCACTGTTACAGAGAGTATATCATCACTGAAGTGCTAGAAAATAACTCCTAAATTAATTAAATTATATAAAACTTAAAGCAAGATCAAGCACCAATGAGAAAATTGAACGAAGCATCAACTCCATGTGAAATGCACCTAATATTTTTGGAATAAAGTAAAAAATAGAATGAGATAGTTCATAGGATAGCAACTAAATTAATACTAAGGAAACATATACTTAATTACGAAGATATGACTAACTTCAGTTATTTGTACAACTCATTGCAGGAAAATCACACAGAAAAGGGATTCCCAGTCCCCTTGCTCTGCCCCACTTAGTCGAACGTTTTATATTAAGCAGTACTTAAAAGATGAGTATAAAGATATTTGCACTAATTTTTTTTAGTAACACGTTGTTGTTCCGGTTTTATGTCAGACTCCCTTTTCTACCAAGGGCTAGGACAGTTGCCTTCTTGCGAAGGACTTGTTTTGGCAGATGTTATCCTAACCCTGAGTGCATGCCCTTGCTAACCTCAGACCGTGACGGAGCGCGATCCCTCAACCTGACGCTTCAAAGTCGCGGACACTACCGCTTGAGCCACGGTGACTACTTTTTTTAGTAACACAATAACCAGCAATATTTACTTAAATATAATCACAACATTTGAACAAACGGTCATAAGTTTCTGATTAAAATGTAAAACATTTACTGTATTGTACATGTATATACTGTAGATGTCATTGGAACAGAATTACAGTAATGAAATACTTTCTGATGAATGTGTATATGGTAAAACTCTACAATGGAGATGGTTGCACATTAAAAATTTAGTCTTAGCCTGGCTGGCTATGGACTGTCTCCTGTTACCTGTAATATATATGATACATATAACATTACTTAATTCATGTATAAGGTTGTCAGGAATATATAATTATAAGCTACTTGACTTGCTATTTTGAGAGCTTAGGCTTTTGGGGGTATATCACTGAAAAATTAAATAGGCTACGAGAGACCACTAACATGGTGGGAAAGGAAAGCAATGGAGTATGGGTATGTACTTCACGGTACCCATGACTTGAAATATGCATGATCCGATATGTGGGAATTTCACTGCTTAATAACTAGATAGGATATTATACGCTACGATAATCTCAAATTTTATTACTTTTTCTACAGTGGTGATATACCTTTAATATATTAAAATAAAATAAAAATTAGATGAAATACATGGCAAGAAATGAACATTCTTTCATATTCTGCTTAAGAAATATACAAACAAGTACGGTACAATTTGCTCCAAATATGGAAATAGTGTATCTCCAATACAAAAGTTTACAAAGATCAGCATTACATACATATCACGAGAAGTAAATAAGATACTAAATATTCTCAAATTATGAAGAGATTATTACAAAATACTTAGCTATGATATATACAAAAATCCCAATATACATATATGGATAAAAATTATCGGAATAACATTAAATACCATTTTTATACAATGAACTCTATACAAAAGTAAATTAACTATATACCACACTATCCATTAAAGTTTACATATAATTAAAGACAGAGCCATAAATAAAGACAGTGCCAAAGGTAAAACTATATAGTGTCACATTAAAAGTGAAAATACTATTCCTAAAGCTCTGAATCAGACACAAAAATTATAGAAAATGAGAAACGGTGAAATTCTTTGGTAAATGCACTGGAGATTACTCATTACTTGATCTAAGATTTACCCATTTTTTTTCACTCAGAGTGAAAGAGATAGAAATAGCTGACATGACACATATTGAGGATAATTCTATGAGATTATATGAAACACATGATGGTCGTAAGCAAGTCAGTTAATAATAATTATATAAAATATTTTTTTCTGTTTATAGCCAAGATGCATTATCATATCTAGCCAGAAGAGTGGCCATTAAGTGCAGCACAATAACTGAAGTAGCAGGTCTTCAACACATACCCAGCCTGCCCATCTTTGCCTGTCCTGGGGAGGGGGGAATTGCTAGTTTTCATCTCCTATCCTTATTCCTTAGTTTTTACAACACTGAGAATAGAAATACATAATTGAGTCTACATAACTGGTTTTTATCTGCTTGCAAAGTATATTTTTTTTTCTGAACACTGGAATTCCATAAATCCAAACTATAAGAGTATAGCACAAAGAAAATATCTTAAAATGAGAGGGTATTTACAATTACTGTAAAGTAATGACCCAAAAGGTAAGTCAGTCAAGATTCAATCATGCTGAACTGACAAAAGGATAGGGAGACACCAAAGAATGATCCAGACCTGGTGACCGAACTAGGGAAACAGTCCTACTTCTGGTCCCACACTGCCTGAGTATCACGAAGACATGAAAGTGTGAAGTATACCATAAGAAACTAACTACTACTGTATAGGTTTTGCAATGAAGACTAGAGAAGAATCTGGCTATTTCTCACTTGAAACAATATGGTGGAAAGTAATTTCTTTTCCAAAATTCCTTGGAGTATAGTGAATTACAAGCATGGTTGATGTATTAAACTCTGTATTCATGTAACCCGTTTTATGTCAGTACTAATCCCCATTATGGGGATGGACAGGCAGAATGTGGCTAAGGAATTTAGGATGGATGCCCTTCCAAACGCCCCAATAGTGGGCTTGATCATGGGTCTGCTAACTCTGGTAACCACTCGGTTACTGGGGTCCCCATCCATATATGATACAAGTACTGAACAGTACTAATAAAGAATAAATATTAAGGTAAATGTAGGCATGCTGGTCCTTTTCCCTTATGAGTTTGCTTTTTACACTATACTGTGCTTAGAGCACATAAATTGTTAACATACTATCGTAATTTTTACCATTATAAGAAGAGTAATAACTGAAGTAATGGTAATAAAAATCTACGTATTACTTTAAAGAATCATAGCAACTCTATTTTCTTTATAAATATAGTCTCAGTGATAGTATTTAAGTCAGCTGTAAATATTCCTGTATAATAAATCTGGAAGATTACACCTGATTATGAATATCGTATAAATAAAATGACACTTGCATGTTTTAAAGATAGTGACAATTCAAGCTGAGGTGTTTGAGAAATATGACTGGTGTACCCAGAATAAACAGAGTGAGAAATGAGGTGAAGCAGAAAAAGGGTGTTGAAAGCTGTGGGACAAATTAGATCAGAAAGTAATGACAGTTCAAAGCACTGTGATATTAAAAGTCCTGAAGTCAATGGCTGTGAAATAGTGTAATGCACAGTAGATAATCATCAGGTCTGTAACTAGCAATTTTTTATTCATATTCTATAAAGGAAATTTACACTAAAATTAGGGCATATACAATACTCGTCTTTACAGAAGCTAGCAAATACGTCACAAAGTCGCCTTGCACTATACATTATATATGCGGCTATGTATTCACTTAAATAACAAATAAAATCTGTTTACCCAAAGAGCTGGAAGTCTGAAATCTGATAATAAACTAAGAAATACACCAACCATCACATTGTTAACTATAAAGAAGTTTTGGAATCCTCAAAACTATAAACTAACATAGAAATTAGCAAAATGGAGTATGAACTTTATACAGGTATAGGTAAAATTCTCCAAATATTCCTTACAATGAGTTTATTACAAACTGCACAAAAGCTAACTGGAATGAGATTAAGCAATATATTTTGGTTAAAAAGACTTCTAGTGACTGCATGTGTCTCATAACTTATATACTATGCATGGCCATATCTAAAAGAATATAACAGAGTCAACATCACTCACAACTAAGCTAACAAGTATACAAATGAAGAGGTAGAATTTAATAGAAATATACACAAAGTGAAATTGTACTAGTGCTAAACAGATGTATATAATGATGTTGAAAATAGCCTACGACTCTTCTAAATATTCACAAAGTTCATCCATTACGTCATTTATGTGCAGGACAAAATAACTAATCTTAAACATTGAAAGCAAATGTAAAAGTTCTTCATAATTGTATGCAATACAGAAGATCAAATTGACAAAACATGTTCCTGAAATGTTCATTATGAGGGATTCTCAGACATATCTGGCTACATACATGTAAAGTGGGGCCTCTGTCTTAAGCCACGCTCGACGACCCGACTTTAAAACCACCAGTATATTTATTAATTTTCTGGCTGGGTGGTTACACTTACGAACAAAGTACAGAATGAACTAGAAGCCACTGACAATGACAAAAGTTTGATTTTATTCCAAAAAAATCTATCGTGGTAGGTTGTACATCAGCTCAAGCAAACTCATTCTATCAACTTACACACTTCTCAACTTTCTGGAAATACAGATATATATTCAAAGGACCAGTTCCATAAAGCT
Organism: Halocaridina rubra; assembly: GCA_037179515.1. Classification (NCBI taxonomy): domain Eukaryota; kingdom Metazoa; phylum Arthropoda; class Malacostraca; order Decapoda; family Atyidae; genus Halocaridina; species Halocaridina rubra. The sequence goes on along the minus strand of JAXCGZ010021069.1, from coordinate 25,180 downwards.
ACATATGAGATTTCTGAAATACTGTATACAATAGATAGTATCAAGCAGGGAAAAACAATTATCACAACTACATCAAATATGCTACAGGTAATTCTTGTGTCTACCACATCTCCAACAGAATACATAAGAACTAAAGAAATGGCAGAATTTATATTCTAACTACAATCAAGCTACGTTTTAGCAATATCCTTATCATATCCTTAGACAATTGGCCCCAGTGGGAGTACTCTCCCTTTACTTCTCATGCAATTATAACTGAAAATCCAAATTTGGTAAGTCAATATTATTACTATAAAATTTGTCCTCTAAATTCAATAATTTATGCTTGCACAGTGTTTAAAATAAGACCAGAGGTGAAAAGGTATAATTCATGGCATTAGTGTACACTTCCATCTTTAAAATCCTGTTGTTCATGTGCGAAATATAACGTCTCTCTCTCTCTCTCTCTCTCTCTCTCTCTCTCTCTCTCTCTCTCTCTCTATATATATATATATATATATATATATATATATATATATATATATATATATATATATATATATATATATATATATATATATATATATATATATATATATACACACAACACAAAAGCACGCATGCACACTATAATTCACATACAAAAGTTTTCATCACAGAAAGTATTTTTGTATTTTAAGTAGAAATGAAGAGAATTTGCCTAAATATACTATCTCCTCAACTTCTTGCCTATATGAAAAACCCGTGATGAAAATGCTAACAGTCAGAGGGTAGGAGTTTTCTGCTTTATACTCACCGCTGGATGCATCACATCAAGAACATACTTGAACAAGACTCGACTTCTGCAGAAAAACATACTCGAACAATACTTTACTTCTCCAGAAAAACATAATCATACAGTACTTGACTTCTGCAGAGAAACAGACTTGTACATTACCTGACTTCTGCAGAAAAGCATACTCATAAAGTACTCGACTTCCGCAGATCCAGATGAAGTATATTTTGCCAAAAACACACAACTAAACAGCAACTCTAAGTTTGACTATTGGCAGAAGAGTCTAAAAATATTATTCGTTTGCTGAAGCATGAGTCATTGTATGTATAAAAAGTGAATTAATATCATACACTGGATGGTACACTTTTATGTAATCAACTGCCTCAAGACAACAACGACAAAAAAAAAAAAGATCACGACTTTGTAGACACATATGGATCACTTAAATAAATATCGTTTGAAGAAGAATGTATAGACTGAACCAGATTTTCCAATACTGTATATGAATTCTATGGGGTAGTATTTAATGAATACTTTCTAATACATATATCACACATACAAGAATTTTTCTAACCACTTCTTTTCAAGAAGCAGATGCTCACAATAGGCATTTAGACAGTGCCTTTAAAGTCATCTGTCTATATGAACTATACAAATATATAATACAAACTCGAGTGATTGTTAAGTAAGAGTAAATATCACTGTTAATCAAAGGAAAACATAACATGGTAACAGTACATCTCTAAATTGCAAAGTAGCTTCCAAAAAGGCTTGCCAGGTTTAGCCTTTTTTTTTTTCATAAATATCCTTTTACACTGCGAATCTGTCATCCTTTAAGTTAAAAGTGTGCCAACACTGGTTCAAAACACTGTTAGTATCAGGGTCAGAGGTTTGAGAATAAAAAGAGAACAGACTCATTGTAAAAAAGAACATTTAAGGGAAAAAAAAAGGCAAAATCTAAGCCAGCTTCCAAGGATGTAATGATCAATGTCTTTTACATATAGTCATTAAATATAATCAAAATATATGAACCTATGATATGTATCAATATGAAGAAAAGGCAAATTAGTCTAACTAAAAACTCTCTACCTGTTGCTGCCATTTAGAAAAAACTGATAAAGCTTGGAGTCTAAACAAGATATCACAGCTAAGAATTCCATATAGATTCTGGATAATGAGAAAATCTTTAATACTAGTACTACGTCAGTCATCTAAAGTTTTAAATCCAATCATGCCTCCATTTTCGGCTCCAGTGCTGGGTTGATGGCCAATATTCTTGAAAATTATACAAATGTCCAATCAAATAGGTTCTCCACTACGTCAACAGTAATAAGTAATAAAACCGACTTTAAATATAGTAATTTTCCTATACAATAGTAAATGCAATAAAAATATTAAAAGTTTAAAAATATACAGCATATAATAAATTGAAGTCCTAGAGAAAGATATCCTCAGAGAAAAACATTATCAGTGCAAAACTCTTACGTACAATTAGCAGATACAAGTCTTTATGCTGGAATCATCACATACAACACGACATTTCAATATTCTATGATTTGGTAATAACTTAATACTTAAGGTTATAATAAATCAAATATATAACATAACTCATATAAGTGATACCAAAGTATATGATTCTAAATGGCAAAATAAAATCACATCAAGAATCAACACACATCTATGGGTAGTAACTAACTTTAAAAAAAATCTCAATAGTCAACATATGCAGTGCTTATGTGCTTAACGCAGATCTACCCATTTCTCTACACGGAAACACTCTTCTCCACACCACGCAAATCTTATTTAGACAGAAAAAAGTTTCATTATATTACATATATAACACTGATCTCATAAAATAAATATAAAGAGAATTTACAACTATCAGTGAGATTTGAGTGTAAAACTGTTAAACCTGTTAAGCCGTAGCGACTCGTAAACAATAAGATGAGCGTTAAATTATAAAGTAATTCGTAATTCAACGTTGGTACAGCTGACGGGAACTTCAAATGCTAATCTACATAAGTTCTCAAATAAGCCTTACCCAATTCTAAACATGCATCACTTGCCTATGAAGAACAAGAACAATAATGATGATGTGAACCACTGCTATCCAGTTGTACCGTATCAGGCATAGGGAGTCTTTCCTAGAATACAAAAGATACCCTTCAAATATCAACTTATGAAATATAATACTTAATATATAGTATGGGCTTATACAGTTCCTGCATTATGGAAGACTGCACCAACCACAACCATATATGCCATCAACACAACATACAATCTCTAATAACTCTTTAGAAAGAGAAACATGAGGAAAAAACTTAGCAGCTTTAGGACAAGGCAGAAACAAATGAATAATAAACACTAAGAAAAGGACAAGCTGAAAGAATAATCAAAGTAATGAAGACCTACACCTAGAAATATGGCAGGTGCAGGCTTCAACAACTGATCAGTAAATACACATTCATTTATTTTGATTTTTTGATAAGGGCAAAAATGCCTGACAACCAGCTTTCACTTACAAAAAACTCATATATCCCAATCTTAAACTTACAAAAAATTTCCAAATATGACTGGAAAAATAAGAACACAAAAAAGACAAGGAAAAACCCACCTGTCGTCCTTCAATATTAGCCCAACGTCTTAAACACATCATAAAAGATGTATCTACATTTATGGCTTCCTTCGCTGAAGTTTCCACATACGGCAAGTCACCGTTTTCTTTACACCAAGCTTCTGCCTCTTCTCTACTGATTTGCCTTTCAAGATCAATCTGGAATGCATTTAGAACAATGAAAACATACATAACTCAGACTTTTTTCTTTAGCTTATAATTTTTACTATACAACATAAACAAATATCATTAAAGGTTTTCATTAATTTTTCAATTAAAAACAAATTTATTAAAATATAAAGGTTCCTGGTGATGGGAGAGCAAGATTATCTAAATATATTTTATTCATTTTCACAAGCCGACTAAAATGTATAAAGGATTGAAGGCTGGCAATCACAGCCTACCTGAATTTTCTTACTTTTTTGTCATATGATACATGATGTAAAGGGTAAGGGTGGGCATATTCAATGAAGATCAATTATCTCTTCTCTTTTGTGCAGTTTTGGTATACCAGTTATCATTGGATACCACAATATCATAGCATAAAAAAATTATATAATACATAATTCCTCCAAATTCCAAAATCCACACATACCTCACCCACTCCTCTTAGCTCCTTGGAATAAAGGGTTGCAACATTTTCTCCCCTTCCAGCCTGCTTAAGTCACCCACAAGGTAGGCAGGCAAGGATATTTTATAATGAGGCCTGATAGCCACAGCTGGTTTACCCCCACCGCTTCATCACATGCCAACTCCCCTCACACAAATCCATCACAGTTAACTGAGCTAGCATGTGCGAGAAATCCCTTTGGCCAGCGTCATCCATGCACAATTTTCCTCCACTCATTCCTATCTCTTGCACGCACTCTTCCCTCCTCCAATGACATTCCACATGCAATCAATGCCCTCTTCATGCCATCCATCCATCTCATTCTAGGTCTCCCTCTTCAGTTACCTCCAATCACTTCTGCACTCTACCCTCTCTTCACTATTTGTTCATCACTCATTCTTTCCACGTGTCCAAATTAACTCAACACTCTCTGATCTAACCTATCCAACAACTTCCTTTCAACACCTGTTCTCTGCCTGGCATCCTCATTTCCTTATCTATTCTAGATACACCATTCATACTTCTCAAACACCTCATCTACATTACATTCAATTTGTTTCTTTCATCCTCTCTTACACTCCAGGTCACTGCTCCATACAATGCTGTCGGCAAAATCACACCTTCATATATCCTTTTCTTTCCATTCATTCCCAAATATCTATTCCTCATCACACTTTTCAACCCACCTAGACATTTACTTGCTTCCTAAATTCTGTGATTTACTTCTATATCCACTCGTCCACTCCTTGATACATGCAACCCAAGATACTTAAAACTCTCAACTTCTCAAGCAACTCCCCATACACTCCTACATTCAATTTGCCAACATTAACACTCCTTGTGCATCTCATGACTTTACTTTTACCAATATTTACCCGCAACTTCCTTCTTTCAAACACTAACAAACTTAGTCACCAAATAATTTAATTCAATCTCAATATCAGCCATCAGTGCAGTATCATCCGCATATATATATATATATATATATATATATATATATATATATATATATATATATATATATATATATATATATATATATATATATATATATATATATATATATATAGTAATCCCCCATTATCGCGGTAGTTCGGTTTCGGGACCCGGCGCGAGACAGGAAAACCGCGAAGCAGGATCAGCCTCTATGTACACAGATATTTTAATTTATTTTTACTTTTACACTGTATAAACCCTCCCTGTACTTAACAAACCACCCTTTACTTCATAAATAACAGCATGCAACGTAAATTTATATGAAAGTGATAGATAAAATTACGGTGAATGAAGTGGTAATTACATGACATACTAATGTACATAAGTATTTTACAATAATAATTTGCCAAAAAAAAAAAAAAAAGCGATACAGTGAAAACGCGAACCAAGAAACGCCATACAGCGGGGGATCACTGTGTGTATATATATATATATATATATATATTATATATGTATGTATGTATGTATGTATGTATGTATGTATATATGTATATATATATATATATATATATATATATATATATATATATATATATATATATATATATATATATATATATATATATATATATATATATATACAGCTAGTTCTCAGAATAACGTGGAGATATATTCTCAGAAGTGACGGGTAAATGGAAAATCGCGTGAAAAAACGAGTCATTTTCCATAGGAAACAATGATAAAGGGCATAGCTCGTTCCACAACTGTCCGCAGACACACTATACCAAAGATATAAGATAAGTAAAACATATTTATAAGTACATAACAAAGCAGAAAGACCTGTAGTTATTTATATTAACATGCAAATAGTGTAGAGCATGAAAGATATACAGATTTACTGTACAGTAAACAAATAAATGCACTCTATTATGCGGTTGGCAATAGGCTTACACTGGAACATGCATGGTGGCCAGAGTTGCCAGATAAAGTGGATGTTTTTATTTTCGAATGTATGATACATAATAAGATATGTATTAAATACAAGATAGTAGTACGGTAATTTAAATAAAAATGTACTTCATCTTTAAGATATTTGAAATAACTTACCAGCTTACATGTACATTTTTTATATTTATAATTTCTCTCATTCATCTATTCTGGCAACACTGAGGGTGGCAGTGAGGACGAGGATGCAAACATTTTGTCACACTTCTGTATCAGCTGATGCAACCTTGCATGCTATTTCCCTGACGATATTATATCGAAAGTATGTTTGCTGTTTGTTCTTAATGCTTTTTTTTCCATTATCTTCATAATATCTGATCGCATTAAGCGATACAAGAGGAGGAGGTTGCGGGAGAACGAACCTCTATCGGCATATGTTTTGTCACACTTCCGTATCAGCTGATGCAACCTCGCACGCTATTTCCCTGACGATATTATATCGAAAATTTGTTCGTTGTTTGTTCTTAATGATTTTTTTCAATTTTCTTCATAATATTTGATCGCATTAAGCGGTAGAAGAGGAGGAGGATGTAAGAGAACGAACCTTTATCGGCAAACGTTTTGCTACTTCCGTATCAGCTGATGCACCCTCGCACGCTATTTCGCTGATGATCTTATATTGAAAATATGCTTGCTGTTTGTTCTTAATGCTTTTTTCAGTTTTCTTCATAATATTCGATCGCATTAAGCAGTAGAAAATGAGGAGGATGGCGGAAAAGTGCCTCCAAGGCAGTCGATTTTTTACTAAAATAAAAAATTTGTTTTAGAATTTTTTTGCATGGGCGTTATTTGCGAATTTCTTATTTTTGTACAATTATTTTTTTGGGGCACTATTGAAATTTCGCAGTTTAAAAAACACGGAAAAAAGGAACAAGGTGTGTGCATATATATACATACATACATTATATATATATATATATATATATATATATATATATATATATATATATATATATATATATATATATATATATATATATATATATATATATATATATATATATATATATATATATATATATATATATATATACACCTAGTTCGCTTTTTACGCGTGATTATAATCGGCAAAATTGGAATAACGACCCGCCATTATCCTTCTCTTCTATTGCTTAATGCGATCGGATATTATGAAGATAATGGAAAAAAAGCATTAAGAACAAACAGCAAACAAACTTTCGATATAATATCGTCAGGGAAGTAGCATGCGAGGGTGCATCAGCTGATACGGAAGTGGCAAAACGTTTGTGGATAGAGGTTTGTTCTCCCGCATCCTCCTCCTCTTCTACCGCTTAATACGATCGAATATTATGAAGAGAATTGACAAAAAGTATTAAGAACAAAAAGCAAACAAACTTTCGATATAATATCATCAGGGAAATAACGAGCGAGGGTGCATCAGCTGATACGGAAGTGGCAAAACCTTTGCAGATAGAGGTTCATTCTCCCGCATCCTCCTCCTCTTCTGCCACTTAATGCAATTGAATATTATGAAGAGAATTGAAAAAAAAAGCATTAAGAACAAACAGCAAACAAACTTTCGATATAATATCATCAGGGATATAGCATGTAGAGAATATATATATTTCATTTAAGTCTCCCATGTAGAGTACAATATACGTTTTCTTTGTAAAGAATTGTATAGTTTCTTTTTGTCTCAGCTGAGTTTGTTTACGTTAAGATTTTGTGCAGCATGTTCGATATGTAAAGAAGACAGAATTAGAACCAAGGAATATTAATAATATTATAATCTTGAAAATC
>JAXCGZ010021069.1:0-12500 GCA_037179515.1 Halocaridina rubra | reverse complement strand
TACAAACAATGATGAGCCCTTAATAATAATAATAATGATGATGATGATAATAATTCCACAATCATCATCAAAGGAAAATTATTGTTGCCAATGATAATAATAATAATAATAATTATAATAATAATAATAATAATAATAAGATCTAAGCAGAATTATTGGAATAGACATCATGAAAGTAATGCAGAGGTATATTAAAACCCTGCAGAGAGCTGGATATTCATTACACATCTTTTATAATCCTTTCATATCTGACAGGTCATTACACTCTCCATCTCTGTTTCTCTTTACAACCTGATAAAGTCTGCTTTATTTTATAATTTTTTGGCCCATACAGTGAGAACGCGAACCAAGAAACGCGAATAACCGGGGTAACACTGTATATATATATATATATATATATATATATATATATATATATATATATATATATATATATATATATATATATATATATATATATATAAAAAAACATAATGTCATATCCTCTAAAGCCATCAAAATGTCACAAATGAAGTAAAAGGGGAGATGAAAGTGCAACGATTCCCCATATCCAATGCACCCTCACCACTTCTAGCATTTGTATTGTGGGAAGGAATAAAATAAATAAAAAATTCAAAAGAGAATGGGATTGAAAGCCAATAGAATGCCTATTTTTTTCCCCTATGCATGAAAAGTATTGTTTATATAAATACCTTATTTCCAACTACCAAAAATGGGAAATCAGCTTTTACATCAGCATAATACACAAACTCCTTTCTCCAAGTTTCCAAATTCTTAAAACTCGGAGGATCGTCCACAGCGTATGTTAAGATGCACATATCTGACCCTCGATAAAATGGTGTTCGAAGGCTTTTGAATCTCTCTTGTCCAGCTGTATCCCAAATCTGTGAATGAGTACCATTTTACCACTGATGTAATGGTCTGACTTATGATGGGTCCAACTAACGATGAATTCGTCAGAGTTGACACAAATAAAATAAAAACTCATTAAGTAAGCTGAACATACATAATCATAAGGTGAATAAAATACTCACGATGAAGGGTGATAATACGATTATTTTCATACAGTAACGACAAAATATGATAATTACTTCTAAACAGAAAATGCTTCATATGACATTGTACTAACTTCCAAACAATAATTCACAGTTTTTTTATGAAAACTAACATGACATAGTTATTATGTTTATACTAAACTTAGGAGACATGATACTAAGGCATTAACACTCAAGATGTTAGTTGCAAATTATCTTGAGGCAAAAACAAGTAACAAGTGTAAAACCCTACACTTTTAATACAGCACTGCAATCTTTCATCAATTTACCTGCAATCCATAAAAAAAAATCATAAAAGATAACATAAAAAAAAATACTCTTGGTGTTGAGCAATACTTAAACAATACCAGGGGTCCTTAGTTTACGATGTCCTGGACTTACGATGTTTTGTGGTTATCATGCATCTCCCATCAATTATTATTATATAATTTTTTCGGCCTACATGGTTTGCATCGTATATAGTAGTCACCATGGCTCAAGCGGTAGCATCCGTGACTCTGAGGCGTCAGGTCGAGAGTTCGCGCCCCGTCACGGTCTGAGGTTAGCAAGGGCATGCACTCAGGGTAACGATTACATCTGCCAAAACAAGTCCTTCGCAAGAAGGCAACAGTCCTAGCCCTTGCTAGAAAAGGGAGTCTGTGACGTAAAACTGGAACAGTGGTTTGCGTCGTATATACAAACTTCACACGCTGAACAAATTGTTGGGTGTGGCGGAATAATACGTCGTCACGCCGCAGTGTTGTGTGTGTATATATGAAGTAAATGTTGTTATTTGTTTATGTATTTGGTTAGGTAAAGTACCAACTTTAAATTTATTTACAAATTACCAAATACATTGTCATAAACATGATCTTCATGCAGAACAGCTTGTTGAGAGTGGTGGAGGAATACCCCATCACGCGGCATTGTTGCCCTCGGAACGGTTTGTTGAGTGTCGCAGAATACGTTATTTAGAAACAGGAAGACGCATCGCCAGTTCCCGCTCGTACGTCATATTGTTCTCATGCACATTTGCTGGGGTAAAGCCGTTCGACCTTGGTGAAGGTTATTAAGGATAAAGATCTTATTCTTCAACATATGAAAGGTTCTGCTCCTATGAAGTCCACTATGACTACTAACCATTGTAGTGGTCTATTGATCGAAATTAAAAGGTTAGAAGTGCATTGGCTGGATGACCAGAATCAACGCTGTATGTCAGTGAGCCTCATGTACGTTTCCAAAGCACTTCTTTACTTAAAGTTCTCTTATTACCCATGCATTGACGTTCCTGCAATTCGATGTGTATTTTGCATGCCCTGAGCAAGACGGGACCTGCTCTCTCAAAATGACCCTTTACATATTCTCTGTATCCATGTACTAAGTACCAAGTACAGTACACATTCATTTACATGGAGAAAACGAATGAAGAAAACTTTATAGCATGCCAAAACCATCCTACCACAAACCACAATGGAAATTCTTGTAAAAGAAGATGGCTAATTCTAAGAAAACCAATGAGCTGCGAGTTCTCTAGTTTACACAGGTGTATTGTATATGCCCACGGCAACATTTACAGCAAACCGTCTGTTATGGACTCTGGTATAATGAGGCAAATGTTGAAGTATAGTAGTGTATCTTGTGGCTCAAAACTATTGTGAATGTTCCCCTCTGGTGGAGAGGGTGATTTCTGAAGTCTCTTATTATTTGAAACAGGTCAAGGAGCAGCATCAGACGAAGTTAAATGGAGTATAAATGACACTGTGTCACCAGTTTGTGAATGACTTCCATGGCTTTAAGGAGACAGTAGAGGCTGTCATCAAGAACGTTGTTGATCTGAGTAAGGAGCTTAAATTGGAGATGGGGGCTGATGATGGAATCTCATGGACAGGAGTTATCTGCTGAGGACCTCAATCAATTGGGGAAGCAGATGATTGAAGAGGAGGAAGAAATGCCACCCCCAGAGCTCAAGAGTATAGGAGCACAGGTAAGCAATACTGTACTGTATACTTATTTAGGTTTGTTCCGATTTACACCGAAAATTGGGCTTCATCAAGTCTTGAGGAACGAAACTCTGATGTAAGTCAAGGACCATCTGTACAGTATTTACACAGATCTAACTTTATTTAAGAATACATATGTTTTATCAACGAAATAAACATGTCCTGGCAAGGTAGTATCAGTCAGATAAATCTTAATTACTAGAGTAAACACTTTAACTTAGAAAAGACAGCTCCTGTACATATAAAAGACCATTTTATACCACAATTAGGTACACAGAAGTTTTCAGATATAGATATTCACATTCATAAAAAAGTTCAGAACTTTAATTTCAATTTTTTGTGCTAATATGAAATAAGTATTGTAGAATTATTACCTGGCGACTACCATACTAAAGTGGTAGAATCCTTGATTCAGGGGGAGACGGACCTGCCTTCAAGCCAATGGCAGGGTAATAGGAAGGGCATCCAGCCTCAATTCCTCAGCTTTAAAACACCTGTACCCAGCTCCAAATGGTGACTAATAGGGACAAAGAGAATGAAAATAAAAATTGTGAGTTCTTACCTGCAATGTATAAGTCTCTCCGGCTAGTTCTATCTCTTTATTAAGAAATTCAACTCCAATAGTGTGAAATGAATGTTCATCAAAGCGGTCAGTTACAAATCTATTCATAAGGCATGACTTTCCAACTCCGCCATCTCCTAAAATTACAACCTGGAAAATAGGGGAAGAACTTGTGTGAACGGAACGTCAAAAAATTAATACAAAATATAAAGCAATAAACTTTAATATCTTTCTTTTATGAGTGTAAAACACAGGATGGGCAAAGAAAATTGCCCTCGTTAGGCCGAGATGCCAAAGAAAATATTTAATAAAAAGTAGCAGCTTGAGGAAAGGCAGAGATAAGAGGAAGATAAACAATAAATAAGACAGGCTGCAAGAATAGTCAAAGTAATGAATACAAATATATATAAAAAGTACTTATTAATTTCGTGACCTTAACTGGCCACCTTCTCAAAGTACTTTGAGAAGGTGGCCAGTTAAGGTCACGAAATAAGTACTTTTTATATATAAATTTTCAATGTTTTATTTAATGGGCTTTTCCTACCATTTTAGACTGTATGTTAACAGTTCAGTGTTATTAATGCATACAAGTACACCTAGTTCTCAGAATAACACGGAGATAGGTTCTCAGAAGTGACGGGTAAATGGAAAATCGCGTGAAAAAACGAGTCATTTTCCATAGGAAACAATGATAAAGGGCATAGCTCGTTCCACAACCGTCCATAGACACACTATACCAAAGATATAAGATAAGTAAACATATAAGTACATAAAGCAGAAAGACCTGTAGTTATTTATATTAACATGCAAATAGCGTACAGTATAAAAGATATACAGATTTACTGTACAGTAAACAAATTAATGCACTCTATTATGCGGTTGGCAACAGTCTTACACTGGGACGTGCTTGGTGGCCAGTGTTGCCAGATAAAGCTGATGTTTTTATTTTCAAATGTATGGGACATTTTATGATATATATTAATTACAAGATGGTAGTACACCTTGTTCCTTTTATGCGCAATTTTTTTATCCGCGAAATGGCAATAATGCCCCCAAAAAATAATAGTAAAAAATTTTAATTTTGCGAATAACCCCCCCCCCCAAATAAAATATATATATATATATATATACATATAGTAAATAAGCGCCCGCGGACGCTTCTTGCACGAGAACAAATAGGATTACGATAAGAAAAGATCATCATCATTATACATTATATATACACCCACCCTACCTCTGTCATATGTCTATCTGATCTACATTTGAAGGTGTCTAAGGTATTGGCATTTATTATCCTACTAGGAATCCTGTTCCATGCATTAGCTACTCTACAGTATTACCAAGCCAATTTTCACCATTTTATCTTTGTTTACATTTGCAGATAGAGGTTCGTTCTCCTGCATTCTCCTCCTCTTCTACCGCATAAGTTACTTGCTCACGGCCACCATGCATGTCCCAGTGTACTGTATGACTGTTGCCCACTGCATAGAGAACAGTACAGTAATATATGTTAATTTCTAGCTGTAAAGTGAATATGAATACCTTTTGTATACTCTTAAAAATAGATACAGGACTTTCTGCTTTGCTATGTAGTAATAAAATATGTTTTTTTACTTATCTTATATCTTTGGCATGGTGTGTCTATGTAAGGTTTGGAACGTATCTATGGAAAATGACTCTTTTTTCACGCGATTTTCCATTTACCCGACACTTCTGAGAACCTATCTAGGCGTTATTCTGAGAACTAGGTGTACTGTAATTTAAATAAAAATGTATTTCATCTTTAAGATACTTGAAATAACTTACAGGCTTACATGTATATTTTTTATATTTATCATTGATCTCATTCATCTAATCTGTAGCACTGATGGTGGCAGTGAGAATGAGGATGCAAACGTTTTGTCACACTTTCGTATTAGTTAATACACCCTCGCACGCTATTTCCCTGACAATATTATATCAAAAGTATGTTTGCTGTTTGTTCTTAATACTTTTTTTTCCATTATCTTTATAATATCCGATTGCATTAAGTGGTAGAAGAGGAGGAGGATGCGGGAGAATGAGCCCCTATTGGCATACGTTTTGTCACACTTCCGTATCAGCTGATGACCCTCGCAGGCTAGACTATTTCCCTGATGATATATTGTAAGTATGTTTGCTGTTTGTTCTTAATGCTTTTTTTTATTTACTCCATAATATCTGATCGCATTAAGCAGTAGAAGAGGAGGAGGATGGCGGAAGAGTGCCTTCAAGGCAGTCGATTTTTTTACTAAAATGAAATTTGTTTTTAAATATTATTTTGTATGGGCGTTATTTGCGAATTTCGTATTGTTGTACTATTATTTTTTGGGGCGTTATTGCTATTTCGCTATTAAAAAAAACACGGAAAAAAGGAACAAGGTGTACTTCAAAAATAAAAGCATTATTCCGAGCTTGTATATATAGTGACCACAGGGGGTCTCCATTTTACATTGTTCTGAGTTAGGTCAGAGGCCAATAAATAATAAAGAAATTAATTTTCCGACCTACCTGGCTTTTGCGGTAAATTCAAACTGCGCACGCTGAACAGTCTGAGAGCATGGCGGACAAATACACAGCTAGCAGTTTAGACGTATTAGTATATATCAAGTTCATGGAATTATTTATTGATTTGTTTATGTATTTGGTTATATGGAAGGATTATATTGAATTTACTTACAAAATTACCAAACACATAGCCATAAATATGATTTTATGTGAAATAGTTTGAGTGTTGCGAAAGAATACGCCATGCGGTATTAGAAGAGGAAGAAGAACCACTGCTCAGTTTACTCTCACCCGCCATAGTGTTCCTCATGTTCATCTGCTCTCTCGTTATTGACATTACAATTCTCCCAAGCTTTGTTACATTAGTTCTGATGGCAGTGCTGCGAAGAAATGAAAAACCATCACCATGGAAGTGAAAGATAAAATAGCAAAACGCTTGGTAAAAGGAGAAAGTTCTACGAACACTGGCCACTCACAGGGATTAGCACATACGACTATGGCGACAGTCAATAAAGATAAAGATCGCATTCTTGAACATGTGAAAGGTTCTACTCCTATGATGTCCACTGTGATTACTAAATTATGATAGCAATGGAGAGATTGATTGTGCTTTGGCTTGATGACCAGCATCAACGACATATCCTAGTGAGCCTCGAGTTGATACAAGAAAAGGCTAAAAGATTGTTCAATGCTGTGGAAAGAGAATAGGGGGAAGGGAGTCAAAAAAGAAGCGTTTGTGGCCAGTAGGGGTTGGTTTATTCATTTTAAGAGTCGTGCTAATTTACATAACTCAAGGTTGCAAGGTGAAGCTGCTAATAGTGATGAGAAAGCAGCAAAAGAGTTTCCCAGTGTGTTAGCAAAAATAATTAAGGAGGGGGGGTTACCTTGCCGAACAGGTATTGAACGTGGATGAGTCTGATTTGCTTTGGAAGCGTATACCTATTCGTACGTACAGCACCAAGGTTAAGACTGCACCAGGCCATAAAGTCGCAAGGAGAGACTGACTTTGCTTTTGGGGGCTAATGCCACTGGAGACTGCAAGCTGAAGCCCTTGTTGGTTTACTTGGTAGTAAATCCAAGAGCACTCAAGGGCATTAAGAAGGGTCAACTGCCAAGAAGGGTTATCCAAGAAGGCATGGGTAACCCTTCAGATATTTGAGGACTGGTTCAGAAACCATTTTTTGCCTGAAGTGGAGAGGTACTGTGCTTCCATGGGTCTCCCCTCTAAGGTGTTGCTTGTGCTGGATAATACCCCTGGTCACCCTCCTAATTTGGATGATTTTCATCCAAATGTCAAGGTGGTTCACCTTCCACCTAGTGCCACTGCATTGCTATAGCCAATGGATATGGGGGTCATTGCCTCTTTCAAAGCCTACTACTGCCTAAGGACAATCGCTATGGCTCTCAGGGCAACTGAAAAGGTCAAGAACTTGACTCTCAAAGACTTCTGGAAGTAATACAATATTCTAAATGCTATGAAAAATATTGCTTGTCAAAAGCTCTTACTCACCAGCACAAGTTGTCTAGACCCACCATAACCACTCCAGGTAGTCCAACTCGCCTCCAATACAACAGTCGCTTCCTTGGATCAAGTCCTAGCTGCATCTCTCAGTCCTCTAACAGCTCTCTCTGCCCAGCTGACCAACGTAAACATACCATCGTGATGTCATTCGAAAATATGGCGGCAGTTGTGACATCATTAGCAATATGGTGGAAGTCTTGACGTCATTAGCAAACACAATAGCTTACACAAACTAACACCCTCGTCCTTCTTTTTTTTTCATACAGTGTCCTATGTATTCCTTTACATAGTCTATTCCCCGATGGTCCACATACAAGTGCTATATGCGATATACTATGCTTTAATTTAATCCTTGCTGATGGCAGCACGGAGTTGCTTTGGCGGAGCCCCCTTCTCGGTGAGGCAATCAGCCAGCTGTCCCGATCCATCCACCCAGGTCACTTCAGCAACCTCCCCACGCCTCAACATCTCACGTAGTACTGCTATATCGATCCTCAATCTTCTATCAACCACACTCTTATTTGAATGCAGGGAATCCACCAGGCTCTTGTTGTCAACGAAGGTCCGAATCCTTAGATTTCCACAACCAGATATCTCCTGCAGTATTCTGGCTAGGTACACAGCCATCTCAAGGCAATCCAGTAAAGCTAATGCCTTCGCAGACAGAGTGGACTTAACCACCCATCTGATCCTTTTTGACTGCCAGTAGATGGGGCATGTTTTGTTGTCATCACTACGCAAGAATATGATAAAAGCTCTTTGTAACCCACTACCCACCATGTTAGCAAAGGAAGCATCTGAAAAGCACTAAAGTCACAATTCTCAAGCCTTGACATTCTTGGCATATGCAGCCGAATGTTGTCTGTCTTCACTCTAGATATGACCTTGTTAAGTTGCAAGATGTCAGCCACTGTTGCCCGGTTACATGCTGCACTCAAATCACACATATCAAAGGAAATGTCTGGATGGGGTATGAGTGGCAATCCAACTCAACTGGCATACCAGTGCTTTGTATTCAGATATTTCCAACTTTAACACTTCTCCCGTTTTCACATATGCCCTTTTACAACTGACTGTCATGGGAGTCAAGGTGGATGCATAATCTAGCTGGTCCAATGTGCAGCTGCCATCCTTGTATGAGGTGATGTGAAACCTACATACTCAAACGCCTTTGCCTCAGAAAAACTTGCTTCAAGTGGTCTATCACCTTACTCTTGAACTCTGAAGTCCCTGCCCACAGAAAATCATCCACATAAATACAGATCACGCCCTCAATCCTGTGACAGAGTGTTTCGCTCAATGTCAACAGAGGCTGTTAGATGCCTTATTAAATAAATTAGTAACATAACTGTTATTTTCTAACTAAAAAAAATTAAAATAATTCCCTTTAATATAACTGTTATTTTCTAACTAAAAAAATTAATTCCCACTTCTTGACTTTCGCAGATTATGATTATTTGCAATTTGTATTTTTGCTTATAGCTAATTTTAAATAGCTTATTTACTCTTCTTGTACGTGTAGAAGTATAGCCCCAATATAAAGGCTGCTCCTATTTTTCTGTCTGTAACGAGCCAAGAAAATTAAGAAAAGAATAACCAGTAACCTAACTTTTCATTATTATTCTCGTTTTATTTTATTTGCTTCCACTTGTTGCACCTAAAAATACTGTCTCTCCCTTGCATCTCTGCTATAATTGCCTGCCAGGGACCACCACTAAAATAGTCCTTAAAATGAAATCAGAGCCAATTACTGATCTAGGAATGTCTCCTACAGATGACGTCACGAAGCACAACAAGGAGACGCTCTCTTTTGGCGCCGAGACTGCCCAGAGGCAACATCTCGCCTGGGTAGTCTAAGTTTATTTTCAATATTAATTACGTGGCATCTTCACAGGAATTCATCTAGCACAACAAGGAATTCATCTAGCACAACAAGGTGAGGGATAGTGTATGGTAAAGCTCGTGGGTCAAGCAAATTGGTTTATTTTCGAGAATTAGTTACATTCGTTACTGGATAAATCTTATGGATTTCTATTCTCAGATTCCATTCCCAGTCACACGAAATTTTGTAGATTACCACACTGGAATCTCACATGCCAAAGTTAATTCCTTAACCTGTAAATTACAGCTGATATATATTGCTGAGAAGTTTCTTTTCACTGAATGTGATAAACGAAAATCTCATCCTCTGAAGACTAGTTATGAGCCCGTAAAAATCTATCTCTCTTCCTAATAAATTCTAATTTCATTTCACCCCTTTCTATCATCGTAAATAAAGTGTTTTTACTTCAAAAACTCGTCAATAAAGCTATTTGCCAAAAAGCCAAATTGCAAATATTCAAAAGGTAATTTTTCCCAGTTGGCTATGCAAATATTTCTTGTTAACCACAATTTAATGAATGCATACCGTATTTATCTTGCTAATTCTGCATATGTTGGGGATAAAGTGTTTTGAGTTATAAGTTGCAAATACCTCAAAAGGTGGTTTTGCACCCTTTTTTTCATTGCAAAGTTCTTGATAACTAAAAGTGAATGAATACTGTATTTATCTCGTAGATTCTTCCTTTATCCTAAATAGAGTGTTTTACCATATTAATTGCATATCAGTAATAAGCATTGCAACTTTTGTGGTTGCCCACAATTTAAGGAATACATACAGTACTGTATTTGTCTTGCTTATTCTTCATTTATTGTGAATATATTATTTTCTTTAAAACCTGTAAAGAATTAATGTTTTGTATGCTATTATGGTAGCATAAATGTTTCTGGTTAGCTGTGAATAACCTATATATATTCATCCAGTAGAATGACATTGGAAACTCATTATATGTGTGCTCATGCTTTCAGTTTCCCATTATAAACAGTGTGTCATTTCTGTTTCTGAAATTGCAGTGTCCTGTATTCTACTCTGCCTGTGTGACAGAGGTAATCATCGAGTTGAGGCCAAAGTCTTGGCATACGTCCGTGGTGCCGGGAAACGAACTCATACTCACCTCCTCCGGGATTCGAGGCAGCATTTCATAAAATTTAATTTGAGAAATTTAATTCAATTCTTTTAATGTCATTGCATTTCCAAAATTAAAAGAAAGTTGAATTCTGAGTTTCATTTAACCGACTAATGGTAATAAAAATGGGGTGTTCAAGTACAAATATCTGTCCTGTCTGTTTGTGAGCTCTTAACCGAGCTCGGTACTTTGAGTCCCCTTAGTAAAACAGAATCTTAATAACACTCTAGCATCTTAAAACCCCCCCACATATTTGGCGCCCGAACAGGGACCCGAACAGACAGACTGATTTTATAAATTTATTTTTATTTTGCTTTTTAACATTGCACATGAAACCCGATTACCATTGGCTCGATTATTGAAATGAATGAATCTTAGGCTGCACACGAAAATTTTCGCGCTAGAAACGTTGCGGATAAAAAAAATTTTCTTTATTTTCAATATTGATTATGGTAACTAATATTGTCTTGTTTACCATGTGGTAAACAATATTTCAGGAAATCTACATGAGATTATGTGGTAACAGACTTTAGAAATTTTGCATGACGAGAAGACGTGTTATTTAAAATTTCATTTATTTGCGTGATAAGATTGAGTTTTAAAACATTCGTGTTTTATATATCCGTTAAAGGGTGATACTTGTTAGGAATTGTTTATATTTCCTTGGAATTAGGAATTGGGAGAAAGCATATTAAGTATTTTTGCTTATAATTGTGTTTTATATTCAAGCATTGACTGCTTATAGATTGGAAGAAAAACTTTGGTGTCATTTATCGAGCCTAGGCTAAGCCTTTCATGTGTTTGAGTTGTCACATGAAAATAAATTTTCTCATTACTAGTAGAAATGTGTAATCTGGCTGCCTAGTAAGCTGTTAGCTTATCGTTGGTGTATTTTGCATAGGATCTGTGCCCTTTTGGTAACACTTCAGAATTTTACATACGACATTTTATTTGCGGGTACTGCCATATACGCGCTCATACGCAGGCACGACCGCGATACTGTACTTGTTCGTATTACTTACGACATTTTATTTGTGGGTACTGCCATATACGCGCTCATACGCAGGCACGACCGCGATACTGTACTTGTTCGTATTACTTACGACATTTTATTTGTGGGTACTGCCATATACGCGCTCATACGCAGGCACGACCGCGATACTGTACTTGTTCGTATCACTTACGACATTTTATTTGTGGGTACTGCCATATACGCGCTCATACGCAGGCACGACCGCGATACTGTACTTGTTCGTATTACTTACGACATTTTATTTGTGGGTACTGCCATATATGCGCTCATACGCAGGCACGACCGCTATACTGTACTTGATTGTACTCTCAGGCACTGGGTGCTAGTCGGTAAAATTCGTTGTTACTCATTCCTTTCATTTGCACCATAACTGCAGGTACTGCCACGTATTGCTGTTAAGCAGGCACGACTGCCATTCTGTATTACCAGTGTTTCATACACTGTTTTGCAACATTTTGTTGCTGTTGCACTTGATTGTGTTGCTCATTCCTTTCATTTGCACAATAACTGCAGGTACTGCCACGTATTGCTGTTAAGCAGGCACGACTGCCATTCTGTATTACCAGTGTTTCATACACTGTTTTGCAACATATTGTTGCTGTTGCACTTGTGTTGCTCATTCCTTTCATTTGCACAATAACTGCAGGTACTGCCACGTATTGCTGTTAAGCAGGCACGACTGCCATTCTGTATTACCAGTGTTTCATACACTGTTTTGCAACATATTGTTGCTGTTGCACTTGATTGTGTTGCTCATTCCTTTCATTTGCACAATAACCGCAGGTACTGCCACATATTGCTGTTAAGCAGGCACGACT
>JAXCGZ010021068.1:70000-86330 GCA_037179515.1 Halocaridina rubra | reverse complement strand
TATACACACAAGCCTCATTTCCCCTTGTAAGGAGGGTGGCCGAGACAAGAAATGCGCATTCACCATAATCCACACACACCTCAACCACTCCTCTCAGCTCCTTGAGGATAAAGGGTTGCCACATCTCCCCCCCCCCCTTCCACCCTGCTTGGGTCACTCAAAAGGTAGTCGAGCAAGGACTTTCTACAATAAGGCCCGACTACCACAGCTGGTTTACCCCCACAACTTCATCACATGGCAACTCCCTTCACACCCATCCACCACACTTCACTGAGCTAGCAGGTGCGAGAAATCCCTTTGGGCCGCATCATATATTTCACAATCTTCCTCCACTCTTTCCAATCTCTTGCACGCACTCTTCCGTTACACTGACATTCCACTTTCTTTCAGTGCTCTTTTCACGCCATCCATCTATCTCATTCTAGGTCTCCCTCTTGACCTAACTCTGATCACTTTTGTACTCCACACTCTCTTCACTATTCAATCATCACCCATCCTTTCCATGTGTCCAAACCATCTCAACACTTTCTGATCTAACCTATCCGACAGCTTCATTCCAACACCCGTTTTCTGCCTGACATCCTCATTTCTTACTCTATTCTAGATACACCAAACATACCTATCAAACACCTCATCTCCATTACATTCAGCTTGTTTCTTTCATCCTCTCATGCATTCCAAGTCTCTACTACATACAATGGTGTTGTCGCAATCAAACATTCATATATCAATCTCTTTGCATTCATTCCCAAATATCTATTTCTCATTACACTTTTCAACCCACCTAGATATTTACTAGCTTCCTTCACTCTGTGATTTACCTCTACATCCACTCGTCCACTCCTTGATATATGTGACCCCAGATACTTAACACTCTCAACTTCTTCAAGCAAATCTTCATTCACTCCAACATACAATCTGCCAAAATTAACACGCCTTGTGCATCTCATGACTTTACTTTTATCAATATTCACTGGCAACTTCCTTCTTTCACACACACTAATAAACTCAGTCACCATATGATTCAATTTATTTTCAGTATTAGCCACCAGTACAGTATCATCTGCAAATAGCAACTGACTCAATTTCCACAACCTTTCTTCCTCACCCACTAGTTCCAAGCCTCTGCCTAATACTCTATAATTTACTTCCTTTATCACTCCATCCACATACACATTAAACAATCATGGTGACATTACACAACCTTGAGTAACCCTTCATTCACCTCAAACAAATATCTCATACCATTCCCAACTCTCATGCATGCTCTACTATTCATGTTAAAACTCTTCACTGCATTCATCAAACTTCCACTTATTCCATGCAATCGCAACACTCTCCACAACCCCTCCCTGTCTACCCTGTTATACACTTTCTCTAAATCCATAAAGGCCCAAAAAGTGTCCCTACTTTTCTCCAAGAACTTCTCACACACCTGTCTTACCGCAAACACCTGATCCACACATCCTCTTCCTTTCCTGAACCCACACTGTTCTTCCCCAATCAATCTCAGAGTACCTTTCCTTATTCTCTCGATAAACACTTTTCCACATACTTTAACAACTACACTCAACAAGTTAATTCCCCTAAACTACTACACTCATACCTATCTCCCTTCCCTTTGTAAAGTGGAACTGCTCTTGCACACCTCCAATCCATTGGGACCCTCCCTTTCCTGAAACACATTCAACAACCTAACCATCCGTATATATATATATATATATATATATATATATATATATATATATATATATATATATATATATATATATATATATATATATATATATATATATATATATATATTCTTCTTCGTCTACATCTTTTCCCACTTTTATGTGGGGTGGATGTTTCTGGCCAGTTTTCTCCATTTGTTTCTGTCCCATACCTCATCACCTAACAAACTTTTAGACCTCAGGTCGTCATTGATGCAATCCATCCACCTACGCTTTGGTCTCCCTCTCCTTCTCCTACCCTGTATATCCATTTCCATCACCCTCCTTCCAACATACTGTTCATCCCTCCTAACGACATGACCATACCATCTTAGTCTACTTTCTTGTATCTTATCTGATATTTCTCTAACTTTTGAGGTACCTCTAATTATCTCGTTTCTGATCTTATCGCTTCTTGTCACCCCACACATCCATCTCAACATCCTCATCTATGCCACATCCAGTTTTTTCTCTTGTGTCTTCTTTATTGCCCATGTCTCTGCTCCATACATCATTGCAGGTCTCACAACTGTCTTATGCACTTTACCCCTCAACTTAATCCCTATTATCCTGTCACACAGCACCCAAGACACTTTCTTCCAGTTCTTCCATCCCGCTTGTATTCTGTGGGTTATTTCTAACTCTAGGTCACCATCCTCTGCTACTGTTGATCCCAAATACTAGAACTTTTCAACTCTTTTCAACACCTTCCCCTGCAAATTGACCTCCCCTTCCTCATCATCTCTCAACCTCAAGTACTCTGTCTTCTTCCTGCTGATTTTCAGTTCTCTATCCTCCATTACTCTTCTCCACTCCTCAAGTTCTCCTCCACTACCTCTCGTCTGTTGCTACACAGTACAATGTCATCTGCAAAGAGCATACACCATGGAGACTGATCTCTAATACCCTGGGTTACTACATCCAAGAGTAGATCAGATAGATATGGACTCAAAGCAGACCCTTGATGCAGACCAACATTTACTGAGAGACTTTTCGTCAAGGCCACACTGCTCTTAACATTTGCCTCTGCCCTCTCATACATATCTTGGACGATTCTTACATATTTCTCATTCATGAATATGTTTGCAGATGATGCAAAGATTGTAAAGAAAGTAAAAATCGAGAACAATGGTAGAGAACTTCAGGAGGATCTAAATAATCTGCATGAGTGGTCAGAAAAGTGGCTAATGAAATTCAATGCTTCAAAATGTAAGGTAATGAGAATGGGTACAAGTGCAAGAAGGCCCAAGCTTGACTACTCGGTGGCTGGAGTACAACTTCAAGAGACAGAAAATGAGAGAGATCTAGGAGTAAAAATACTGGCAGATTTGTCTCCAGAAATACATATAAATGGCATAGTAAGGGCAGCATATGCATTCTTATCAAATGTAAGGGTAGCCTTCAGGCACATGGACAAGGAAATGTTCAGAAATATTTATGTAACCTATGTGAGGCCAAAACTCGAATATGCAGGCCCCTTTTGGAATCCGCACTTGAAAAAGCACATAGCTAAGCTTGAAAAAGTTCAAAGACATGCCACGAAACTGGTGCCAGAAATACGCAATCTCAGTTATGATGAGAGGCTGAGGGAATTAGACTTAGCATCACTCGAAGCTAGAAGAGTGAGGGGGGATATGGTGACAGTCTTTAAATTCCTTCATGGTTATGATAGAGTGGATAGGGATCGATATTTTGATATGGCTGGCTCTAGAACTAGAGGTCATAGTTTGAAGCTTCGTAAGAAAACTTGTTTGCAGGATGTAAGGAAATACTTTTTCAGTGTAAGAGTAGTTGATAATTGAAATTCGCTAAGCGAGGAGGTAGTTAATGCTATCTCAATCCATAGTTTTAAGGACAGGTATGATAAATATCACTAAGTCTAAAATGGAACCGATCAGGAGACGGGAAGATATGAGCTTTGGGCTCTTTCCCGTAAACACAATTAGGTAATCAATTAGGTAATCACACACACACACACATTGAACAGTTCAGAAAAGAGTTCCAGGAGCTGAATATGGAAAATGATGCCATGAAAACTTCCTTTGCTGATGCACTAAAGGGGAATGTGGCAGTAAAAGAGGCTGTAAAGGTGGTGGCACTGGAAAACATACAAACAGTTGACTATAAAGAGACAGTAATCGAAAAAATGAAAGACATTGTGATGGAAAGGGCAAACCCACTCATCAGACAGGCACTTGATAAGGAGAAGACAGTGGTAATCTCGGGCATAAGCGAATCCCAGGAGCCAACATGGCAGGAGAGACTCGAAGAAAATAAAGCTAGGGTTGTAGACCTGATAAGAAAGCTTGGAGTAGTTTGTGGTCCTGAGGATATTGTAAACATACACCAACTAGGTAAATATTCCAGGGAAGGAAAGCCGAGACCAACAAAAGTAACCTTTGAGAGAGGGGAAACATGTAGGGAAATATTGTTGAGAAAAAAAGTCTAAAAGACCTTCAAGAATTCAAAGAAGTGTTCATTAGACGATACAGAACACAGGAAGAGATGGGAAAGATCAAAAACTTGTTGCAAGAGGCAAGAAGGTTAAATGATGAAAGAAATGAAGAACAGAAGAAAAATTTTCATTACAGAGTTCTTCCAGACAAAGGGGAGATAAAGAAGATAATGACAGAAGATCAGGGGATGGGGCCTCATTAAGATTGCTATACACAAATGCTGATGGATTAGCTGGTAAGGCAGTAGAATTAAAAGATAGGATTCACAACAGTAAGGCAGATATAGTAGCAATTACAGAGACTAAGTTGAGTGAGGACATAAACAGTGTCACAGTTTTTCCTAAGGGCTTCAGAATATTAAGGGTTGAAAGATCTGAGAGGACTGGTGGAGGGATAGCACTGCTCATAAGTGAAAGGATTCAAGTTGAAGAAATAAACTTGGCTATAGAAAGTGAGTTCAGGGAATTTCTTGTTGCTCGCATAAATACTGGGTCAGAGAGCATTATAATAACTATTGTATACAACCCACCAAGGAACCAAAATAGGCTAGAAGTTTATGAGGAAAGTCATATAGGTACTATTGAAGTCATAAACCCAGTTGTTAACATGGCACGGGAAAAAAAATGTAGGATTTTGATTATGGGAGACTTTAATCATAAAGAGATAGATTGGATAAATCTTGACCCACACAGTGGTGAGGACTCATTCGGGGCAAGATTCCTAGATTGCATACAAGGGAATTTCCTATACCAACATGTAATGGAACCAACAAGGGCCAGGGGTGGGGATGAACCATCACTACTTGATCTAGTGTTCACAGATAATGTGTTGGATATTGAAAAAATTGAGTATGAACCACCAATTGGAAAGAGTGACCACTGTGTGTTGTTGATGAAGTATATCATTGAAGATATTCTTCCTGAGAGTAGAGGCACTGAGGACATGAGGAGGAACTATCCGAAAGGAGATTACATCAAAATGAATGAGCTTTTTGCAGTTATTGACTGGAGAACCTTATTTTACAACAAATCTGTACATGAAATGTATGACATCTTTTGTGAGAAATATGGGAAGATAGTAGATTGCTGCATACCTGTCACCAAAGTAGGTGTAATTCATGCCAGAGAGAAATGGTTCGATAATGGGTGTAAAAGAGCTAAGGAGTGGAGAGACAAATGCTGGAAAAGGTATAGGAGGAGAAAAAACATAAATGCCTGGCAAACTTACAAAAAAGCAAGAAATGACTACCTAGGTAAAAGGAGAGAGGCAGAGAGAGACTATGAGAGGGACATCACCAGGAAGGCTAAAGAAAATCCCAAGCTTTTCCACAGCTTTATCAGAGGAAAACTGAAGGTAAAAGAACAGGTTTTAAGGCTAAAGAGAGCGGATGGAAGCATCACTGAGACGGATGAAGAGATCTGCAAAGAATTGAACAAGTAGTTTCAGTCAGTATTTACAGTAGAAAATACCCCACCCCCTCAGATTGCAGTGATAGAAGCTCAAGGGCCGGTATTAGAGAACATCAACCTTACAGCCACAGAGGTATGCAAAGCGCTGATGGATTTAGATGTTCATAAAGCTACAGGTCCTGATGACATATCCCCTCATGTGCTTAAAAAATGCGCAAACACAATATCAGTGGCACTACGTATCATATTTAAGGAGTCACTGGAGTCGGGGGAGATTCCAAGATGCTGGAAACAAGCAAATGTGATACCTATCTTCAAAAAGGGAAGGAGGGATACGGCTCTGAACTATAGACCAGTTTCCTTGACCAGCATAGTTTGCAAAGTTATGGAGAAACTACTAAGGAAACATATCTCTCTTCACTTGGAATCCTTCAACTTTTTGTCAGTGAGGCAACATGGCTTCAGAGAAGGTAGATCAACAGTAACAAACTTATTAGAAGTTTATGATGAGGTAAGCCAAATCTTACAGGAAAGAGAGGGCTGGGCAGATTGCATATTCCTAGACTTCCAGAAAGCATTTGACACTGTTCCACATGGGAGACTTATTAGGAAGCTGCAATCAATGGCTAGAATAGGTGGAAATGTTTTGGAATGGATAAAAACTTACTTAGAAGGAAGGGAACAGAGGGTTAGAGTAAGACACTCAGTGTCTGAATGGAGAAGAGTTAGTAGTGGAATTCCACAGGGTTCAGTTTTAGGGCCACTTTTGTTCCTTGTATATGTAAATGACCTACCAGAGTCTGTAAATTCATTCATGAATATGTTTGCAGATGATGCAAAGATTGTGAAGAAAGTAAAAAACGAGAACAATGGTAGAGAACTTCAGGAGGATCTAAATAATCTGCATGAGTGGTCAGAAAAGTGGCTAATGAAATTCAATACTTCAAAATGTAAGGTAATGAGAATGGGTACAAGTGCAAGAAGGCCCAAGCTTGACTACTCGGTGGCTGGAGTACAACTTCAAGAGACAGAAAATGAGAGAGATCTAGGAGTAAACATACTGGCAGATTTGTCTCCAGAAATACATATAAATGGCATAGTAAGGGCAGCATATGCATTCTTATCAAATGTAAGGGTAGCCTTCAGGCACAAGGACAAGGAAATGTTCAGAAATATTTATGTAACCTATGTGAGGCCAAAACTCGAATATGCAGCCCCCTTTTGGAATCTGCACTTGAAAAAGCACATAGCTAAGCTTGAAAAAGCTCAAAGACATGCCACGAAACTGGTGCCAGAAATACGCAATCTCAGTTATGATGAGAGGCTGAGGGAATTAGACTTACCATCACTCGAAGCTAGAAGAGTGAGAGGGGATATGGTGACAGTCTTTAAATTCCTTCATGGTTATGATAGAGTGGATAGGGATCGATATTTTGATATGGCTGGCTCTAGAACTAGAGGTCATAGTTTGAAGCTTCGTAAGAAAATTTGTTTGCAGGATGTAAGGAAATACTTTATCAGTGTAAGAGTAGTTGATAATTGGAATTGGCTAAGCGAGGAGGTAGTTAATGCTATCTCAATCCATAGTTTTAAGGACAGGTATGATAAGTATCACTAAGTCTAAAATGGAACCGATCAGGAGACGGGAAGATACGAGCTCTGGGCTCTTTCCCGTAAACACAATTAGGTAATCACACACACACACACACACACACACACACACACACACACACACACACACACACACACACATATATATATATATATATATATATATATATATATATATATATATATATATATATATATATATATATATATATATACATAGTACTGAAAGGTCATGATATTAACAAATTTAGGTATTTGTTTTTTTATATTTTTTTTATTGATGCCTGATTTGAATACTGTATTACTATTTTATTAATTCACTTGTTTTTTCTAGTATTTATTTTGCTCGGAGAGAGAGAGAGAGAGAGAGAGAGAGAGAGAGAGAGAGAGAGAGAGAGAGAGAGAGAGAGAGAGAGAGAGAGAGAGAGAGAGAGAGAGAGAGAGAGAGAGAGAGAGAGAGAGGCATGCTGTACCAATGGTCACAGATACGATAGTTGTGGTAAAATAAGGTTCTGTTTGGAGGGAGAAACCTCTCCATTCCATGTTCTTGGCATAAATGGAAGGCGTCTGAGAGCAGAAGAGGAAGAGACAGGACCAATAATGAATTCATTACATATTGGTCATTTGGTGCTAGTCTGCCATATTAATAAATTCATATGGAATATTCTCTAAATTATCAATTTTCGATGTAAAATAAGCATGTAGCCTGTGTAGTTGATGAAAAAAAAGTGCATGTTGCAATTCTTTCACATCGCTTTCGGTCATGCATGCTTGTTAAACATTATTATTATTATTATTTTTATTATTATTATTTTTATTATTATTATTATTATTATTATTATTATTATTATTATTATTATTATTATTATTATTATTATTATTATTGTTATTATTATTATTATTTTTATTATTATTATTATTATTATTATTATTATTATTATTATTATTATTATTATTATTATTATTATTATTATTACTATTATTATTATTATCATTATTATTATTATTATTATTATTATTATTATTATTATTATTATTATTATTATTATTATTATTATTATCTTCATCATAAAGTCAAATAATGATAAAATAATTGTTAACTGTATTATAATAAACAATCTGAAAGGCATGATTTAGGTGCAATAACAGCAATAGCAATAATAACAATCAAAAATAACATTATTGCATCATGTATGTAACAAATAAGAAGCCCTGGGACTACACAGGTATATATATGCAGTGATACTTTACAGAATGGTAAGCGATATGTAAACATGGAAGAGGAGAAAAAGACTATTGTGCACTATTTAATTTTGCTCCATCAAAAATAATGTATCTTCAGCGCACTCCAGAGTTGCCAGGAGCTTTGATGAGAAAAATGACAGACGTGCAATAAAAAAAAAATGACAATTATCCTACAAAAAGGACAGACATATAATATTATAATATACTGTATATACCTGTATATATATATATATATATATATATATATATATATATATATATATATATATATATATATATATATATATATATATACATACATACATATACCTTGGCTGTTTCCCCCTTTAATTGGGGGGTAGCCGACATCAAGAAAGGAAAACAAATAGGGGGATTACTTTGCTCTATGGGCAATGACGAGGGAGCTAGCGACCGTTCAGATGGCACTGCTGGAGTGCCACAGCCCATCCTCCGGGCTCTTCCACAACCTGTGTTGCTTCACAACTGCCAGCTCCTCCTACTGCCCCTACCACAGGACAATCTCTGTAAGATGCAGCCCCGTGGTAACAGCAGATGCCCATCAGAGCTGCGTCACAATCGCTTGCCACTCATTCCTATTCCTAGCACGCTCGCTTGCTTCCCTCACATCCATCCTCCTATCATTCAGGGCTCTCCTTACTCCATCCATCCATCCAAACCTAGGCCTCCCTCTAGCATTTCTCCCATCAACTCTCGCATTCATCACCTTTTTCAGCAGCCTTTCATCATCCATCCTTTCCACATGGCCAAACCATCTCAGAACATTCATATCTACTCTGGCTGCAATTTCTCTCCTCACACCCGTTCTTGCTCTCACCACTTCATTCCTAACCCTATCCAATCTAGATACACCAATCATACTCCTCAGGCATTTCATCTCAAACACATTTAGTTTCCGTCTCTCACTTACTTTCATACCCCATAACTCTGATCCATACATCACAGTTGGCACAACCACTTTCTCATACAAAACTTTCTTAACATTCATTTCCAACCTCTATTCTTCATCACTCCTTTCAATGCACCCAACACTTTACATCCTTCATTCACTCTGTGACACACATCTGCTTCCACTCCACCATTTGCAGCTATAACCGAGCCTAAATACTTAAACTGATTAACCTCCTCAAGTGTCTCTCCATTCAACATAACATTCAATCCAGCGCCATCCTCATTTCTTGTACACCTCATAACCTTACTCTTTCCCACATTCACTCACAGCTTCCTTCTCTCACACACCATTCCAAATTCTGACACTAACTGACACAGCTTTTCCTCTGAATCTGCCACCACCACAGTATCATCTGCAAACAGCAACTGATTCAGCTCCCACTCGTTATCATCCCCATCTGCCATTCTCAAACCTCGACCACACACTCGCTCATTCACCTCTCTTACAACTCCATCAATATACAAATTGAACAGCCATGGTGACATCACACATCCCTGTCTCAGTCCCACACTCACTGGAAACCACTCACTCACTTCATTCCCTACCCTAACACAAGCTCTACTACCCTCATACAAACTCTTCACTGCATGCAACAATTTATATATATATATATATATATATATATATATATATATATATATATATATATATATATATATATATATATATATATATATATATATATATATATATATATATATATATATATATTAACCAATTAAGCACATTACATATGTGAAAACATGAATAATTTTTTACCCCGACTGGGACTCGAACCTAGGACTTATAATTACTAAGTCAAGGCGCTACCAACTACACACCACAGAAGGTTTAAAAGGAATCCAACCTTATAGCTTATATCTGCTATACTTAGGAATGAACGCATTCTATCTGAATGCCACTATGTTCATATTACAGATTCCCCAACCTCACTCGTGGCTTCATTTTCACATTTAATTCAATTCCCATTCTCATTCGGGCTATACAATAAGCAATTAAGCACATTACATATGTGAAAACAGGAATCATTTTTTACCCCGACCTGGACTCGAACCTAGGACTTATAATTACTAAGTCAAGGCGCTACCAACTACACACCACAGAAGGTTTAAAAGGAATCCAACCATATAGCTTATATCTGCTATACTTAGGAAGGAACGCATTCTATCTGAATGCCACTATGCTCATATTACAGATTCCGCAACCTCACTCGTGGCTTCATTTTCGCATTTAATTCAATTCCCAATCTCATTCGGGCTATACAATAACCAATTAAGCACATTACATATGTGAAAACATGAATCATTTCTTACCCCGACCGGGACTCGAACATAGGACTTATAATTACTAAGTCAAGGCGCTACCAACTACACACCACAGTAATTATAAGTCCTAGGTTCAAGTCCCGGTCGGGGTAAAAAATGATTCATGTTTTTACATATGTAATGTGCTTAATTGGTTATTGTATAGCCCGAATGAGATTGGGAATTGAATTAAATGCGAAAATGAAGCCACGAGTGAGGTTGGGGAATCTGTAATATGAACATAGTGGCATTCAGATAGAATGCGTTCATTCCTAAGTATAGCAGATATAAGCTATAAGGTTGGATTCCTTTTAAACCTTCTGTGGTGTGTAGTTGGTAGCGCCTTGACTTAGTAATTATAAGTCCTAGGTTCGAGTCCCAGTCGGGGTAAAAATGATTCATGTTTTCACATATGTAATGTGCTTAGTTGGTTATTGTATAGCCCGAATGAGATTGGGAATTGAATTAAATGCGAAAATGAAGCCACGAGTGAGGTTGGGGAATCTGTAATATGAACATAGTGGCATTCAGATAGAATGCGTTCATTCCTAAGTATAGCAGATATAAGCTATAAGGTTGGATTCCTTTTAAACCTTCTGTGGTGTGTAGTTGGTAGTGCCTTGACTTAGTAATTATAATCCTAGGCTCGAGTCCCAGTCGGGGTAAAAAATTAATCATATATATATATATATATATATATTATATATATATATATATATATATATATATATATATATATATATATATATATATATATATATATATATATACAGAATTTCTTTATGTAATACTCACTTAAAAATCAAAATAAAGAATTTCTTCGAAGGAATTGATTTCGCTATCGTTTACAGCAATTGCTGGAGAGTTAGGACAGTTTTTGGCTGTCCTTTTTTTCTCAAGGAAAAAAAACAGGTGAGTCTCAAAAAGGACAGATTGTCCTTAAAAGGACAAACCTGGCAACCCTGGAACACACCACACTTGCTACCCTCACAGAGATATTACACACAAGCATGCACACACTCGGCAGGTGTTAGAGCACACGCAATCAATATCTCTCGAATTTCTCATTGTGTTTTTGAGTGACCAGAACTAAATTATAAAGCTTAGACCAAATTTCCCTGAATAAGAGATTCTGCAGAGTATTGTGAGTAAAAAAATTATATTTGTAGTTAACGAGACTGTCCAAAATGTTAAAGGAAAAAAATGAGAATACTTTTGAGAGGGGTAAAAGAAGAAGCTGTCCTGTCCTGCCTTGAAGGAAATTTGAAGAGTTACCAGAGGCAAAGCCATCACATCACATTACCGAATTTTTTGTGTAAATTGGGGAAAGTTCTTACAGCCGTTTACGTGATCCTGTGGTTTCATATAATGTTAAAATTAATATCTTTCCCATTTATATCAACTTGAGTTAGTTTGATTCGCAAAATAATTTATTAATTAAATAATTACGAAAAATACACCTGTCAACAGTGCTGAATTAAGATACCAAGTAGCACAGCTGTCTTTTCTTTTTTTTTTTTTGCTTTCGTTCTCTTTTATATTTTTTTATTTTGTGCAAATTGAGTTAGATTTAAAGTCTAATCCTGTGATAACATACCTTGCTTATCAAGTGATTTTTTTTTCTTTTGAAATGACCAGTTCATTAGTTAAGAAGAATATATAGCAGAAATAGGTGGGTGTCTTCTTAGGATTTTACTTCAAGTGGACTCTTGTTTTGCATTTTTGTTTCTTCGCAAATTACCAGTCAAATTTTAAGTTAGGATGTGTGTTACCAGAAAAGAGATGAACTGAGTAACTAAATAGTACTCATATGAAGATATAGATATTATGTGTGAAGATTAAATAGAAACTTATCCCTCTAATTTTCTTCTCTCTATATTCTGTGAAAGGGAAAACAAAATGAGGCCATCTCTGTTCCTAACCCCCCATCCAATAGTTGGGGGAGGGGTGGTAGAGGCTCCCCAGGGGATGTAGCAGGAGGAGGAGTGGCTGTTAAAAGATTAAAACAGAAAGTCAAGGAATTACAGGCAATGATTATAAACACTGGAGAAAAAAATCGGAATATGGAGAGAGAAATGAAAGAGAATGAAACACTCAGAGAGGAAATAAGATTTTTAGAGGGAGCAAATAAAGCACAAGGGCAAGAGAGAAAATAACTAGAAAAACAAATAAAGAAGCTGGAAGGGGAAAAGAGCAAACAAGAAACCAGAATTTCTAAATAAAAAGTTAACAACAAACAGCTGAATGACAACCTGAATGAATTAAATGTTAGTTCACTACTCTATTCTAAGAGAGACGAGATTGATGCGGTAAAGGGGAATGTGGCAGTAAAAGAGGCTGAGAAGGTGGTGGCACTGGAATACATTCAAACAGTTAACTATAAAGGAACAGTAATAGAAAAAAATGAAAGACATTGTGAGGGAAAGGGCAAATCCACTGATTAAGCAGGCACTTGATAAAAAGAAGAGAGTGGTAATCTCAGTCATAAGTGAATCCTAGGAGACAACATGGCAGGGGAGACTTGCAGAAATTAAAGCTAGGGTTGTTGACCTGATAAGAAAGCTTGGAGTAGTTTGTGGTCTTGAGGATATTGTAAACATTCACCAACTCGGTAAATATTCTAGGGAGGGAAAGCAGAGACCAACAAAAGTAACCTTTGAGAGAGGGGACACATGTAGAGAAATATTGATGAGGAAAAAAGTCTGAAAGACATTCAAGAATTCAAAAAAGTGTTCATTATATGATACAGAACACACGAAGAGATGGAAAGGATCTAAAACTTGTTGCAAGGGGCTAGAAGGTTCAATGAAGAAAGAAATGAATAAGAGAAGAAAAATTTTCATTTCAGTGTTCTTCCAGACAAAGGGGAGATAAAGAAGATAATGATAGAAGATCAGGGGATGGGGCCTCATTATAACTGTTACACACAAATGTTGATGGATTAGCTGGTAAGGCAGTAGAAT
Organism: Halocaridina rubra; assembly: GCA_037179515.1. Lineage (NCBI taxonomy): Eukaryota > Metazoa > Arthropoda > Malacostraca > Decapoda > Atyidae > Halocaridina > Halocaridina rubra. Next base: position 72,657 of record JAXCGZ010021068.1, on the reverse strand, counting down.
TAAATGATAGGATTCACAACAGTAGGGCAGATACAGTAGCAGTTACAGAGACTGAGCTGAGTGAGGACATAAATAGTGTCACAGTTTGTCCTAAGTTCTTCAGAATATTAAGGGTTGAAAGATTTGAGAGGACTGGTGGAGGGATAGCACTACTCATAAGTGGAAGGATTCAGGATGAAGAAATAAACTTTGCTATAAAAAGTGACTTCAAGGAATTTCTTGTTGCTCGCATAAATACTGAGTCAAAGAGCATTATAAGAACTGTTGTAAATAACCAACAAAGGAACCAACATAGGCTAGAAGTTTATGAGGAAAGTCATATAAGTACTAATGAAGTCATAAACTCAGTTGTTAACATTGCACAGGGGAAAAATTTATTATTTTAATTATGGGAGATTTTAATCATAAAGAGATAGATTGAATAAATCTTGACCCACACAGTGGTGAGGACTCATTCAGGGCAAGATTCCTAGATTGCATACAAGGGAATTTCCTACATCAATATGTACTGGAACCAATAAGGGACAGGGGTGGGGATGAGCCATCGCTACTTTATTGGGTATTCACAGACAACGTGTTGGATATTGAATAAATTTTGTATGAATCACCAATTGGAAAGAGTGACCACTGTGTGTTGTTGATGGAGTATGTCACTGAATGTTCTGTCTGAGAGTAGAGGCACTGAGGACACGAGGAGGAATTATCTGAAAGAAGACTACATCAAAATGAATGAGCTTTTTGCAGTTATTAACTGGAGTACCTTATTTTACAACAACTCTGTACAAGATATGTACGACATCTTTTGTGAGCAATATGGAAAGATAGTAGATTACTTCATACCTGTCATCACAGTAGGTGTAACTCATGTCAGAGAGAAATGGTTTGATAATGAGTGTAAAAGAGTTAAGGAGTGGAGAGACAAATGCTGGAAAAGGTATAGGAGGAGAAAAAACATAAATTGCCTAAATAAAAGAAGAGAGGCATAGAGAGACTATGAAAGGGACATAACCAGGAAGGCTAAATAAAATCCCAACCTTTTCTACAGCTTTATAAGAGGAAAACTGAAGGTAAAAGAACAGGTTTTAAAGCTTAAGAGAGCGGATGGAAGCATCAATGAGACGGATGAAGAGATCTGCAAAGAATTGAACAAGGAGTTTCAGTCTATATTTACAGTAAGAAATACCCCACCCCATCAGATTGCAGAGATAGAAGTTCGTGGGCCAGTATTAGAGAACATCATCCTTTCAGTCACAGAGGTATACAAAACGCTGATGGAGTTAGATGTCCGTAAAGCTACAGGACCTGATGATATTTTCCCTTATGTACTTAAAAAATGCGCTAATTCAATATCAGCGACACTAAGTATCATATTTAAAGAGTCGCTGGAGTCAAGGGAGATTCCAAGATGCTGCAAACAAGCGAACATGATACCTATCTTCTAAAAGGGAAGGAGGGATATGGCTCTAAACTATAGATTTGCTTCCTTGATCAGCATAGTTTGCAAAGTTATGGAAAACTACTAAGGAAACAAATCTCTCTTCACTTGTAATCCTTCAATTTTTGTCAGTTAGACAACATGGCATCAGAGAAGGTAGATCAACAGTAGCAAACTTACTAGAATTTTATGATGAGGTAAGCTGAATCTTACAGGAAAAAGCGGGTTGGGCAGATTGCATATTCCTAGACTTCAAAAAAGTATTTGACGCTGTCCCACATGAGAGACTTATTAAGAAGCTGCAAGTAATGGCTAGAATAGGTGAAAATGTCTTGAAATGAATAAATACATGCTTAGAAGGAAGGTAACAGAGTCTTAGAGTAAGACACTCAATGTCTGAATGGAGAAGAGTTAGTAGTGGAGTTCCACAGGGCTCAGTTTTAGGGCCACATTTGTTCCTTGTATATCTAAATGACCTACCAGAGTCTGTAAATTCATTTATGAATATGTTTGCGGAGGATGCAAAGATTATGAAGTAAGTAAGAAACGAGAACAATGGTAGAGAACTTCAGGAAAATCTAAATAGTCTGCATAGTGGTCAGAAAAGTGGCTAATGATATTCAATACTTCAAAATGCAAGTTAATGAGAATGGGTACAAGTGCAAGAAAGCCCAAGCTTGATCTAGGAGAATCTAGGAGTAAACATACTGGCCGATTTGTCTCTAGAAATACATATAAATGGCATAGTAAGGGCAGCATATGCTTTCTTAGCAAATGTAAGGGTAGCCTTTAAGTATATGGACAAGGAAATATTCAGAAATATTTATGTAACCTATGTTAGGCCAAAAGTTGACTATGCAGCCCCCTTTTGGAATCCGCACTTGAAAAAGCATGCAGTTAACCTGGGAAAAGTTCAAAGACATACCACGAAACTTGTGCCAGAAATACACAATCTCAGTTATGATGAGAGGCTGAGGAAATTAGACTTACCCTCTCTTGAAGCTAGAAGATTGAGGGGGAATGTGGTGACAGTCTTTCAATTCCTTCATGGTTATGACAGAGTAGATAAGGATCGATATTTTGATATGTCTGGCACTAAAACTAGAGATCATTGAAGCTTCGTAAGAAAACTTCTTTGCAGGATGTAAGGAAGTACTTTTTATAGGGTAAGAGTAGTTGATTATTGGAATTTGCTAAGGGAGGATGTAGTTAATGCTAACTC
>JAXCGZ010021068.1:7500-67500 GCA_037179515.1 Halocaridina rubra | reverse complement strand
CTATAATCTGTATACTCGTTTTCGTTCCAAAGGTGGGGTCTGTGCATACTGCAACATTAGCACTCCTACTGTGAGGCTCATGGACCTTGAATCTCCTGACTTTGATGTTCTCTGGCTAAAAGTATATCTCTCCATTACCACTATCATCCTTTGCTTCTGCTACTGTTCTCCAAACTCCACCGAGTTTGTGTCTTTCTTTGAATATCTCTCCTCGTGCCATGGGTCCTTGCTATCTTCTCACCCACATGCCGAAGTTCTCTACATTGGAGACTTCAATGTACACCACAGTGAGTGGCTTCATTCTTCTCAAACTGATGTGGGAGGAAGCGAGGCTCTTGCTTTCTCTATTACTCACAATCTGGTGCAAATTATCAAGCATCCTACTCTCGTTCCTGATCGTCACGAACATGCTGCAAACACTCTTGACCTATTTTTTACTTCTAACTCTTCAAACTACTCTTATTCTGTTCTTTCCCCTCTTGGTAAATCTGACCACTCTATGATCTCTGTCTCTTCCATTTTTGCTCCCCCACACCAATCCCTCCTACTCAGCACCGCCTTTGGCACTTCGAGTGAACCCAACATGAAAATTTGCGTAACTTTCTCTTTGACTTCCCATGGGATGACTACTGCTTTCGGTCCCGCAACCTTGATCAGGTAGCTCTAAAAGTTACCGAGATCATGACCGCGGGAATGGAGGCGTACATCCCCTCTTCTACAAAAACTTTCTCTCCCCCTAAACCATGGTTTGACCGTGCCTGCTCCATGGCTATCCAGGCTAGGAATCAGGCTCACCGATCTTACCAAGCCTCTCCTTCCGATTTAACTCGCTCTGCTTTTATTATAGCTAGGAATCGCTGTACAGCTCGGATTCGAAGGTCTAAGGCTTCCTTTATAAGAAGGAAAGTTGATGACCTTAACTCCTCTCCCACTGACAAATGCTTCTGGTCCTTAGCCAAAGACCTCTCCAAAAACTTCTGTAACTCAAGCTTTCCCCCTCTCATTCGTTCTGATGGTTCTATAGCGTGCCCTCCCACTGACAAAGCCACTCTCTTTGGCTCTCATTTTTCTGCCAACTCTTTTATCAACGATTCCAGCGCACCTGTTCCTCAGTCGTTTCCCCTCTCTAACCCTATGCCCTCCCTTATCCTTTCTTCACGCAAAGTTCATAAGGTTCTTCGCTCGCTAAAGACGAACAAGGCATCTGGTCCCGATGGTATCCCTGCAAGGTTCCTTAAGGAGGTTGCAGATGAACTGGCTCCCGTGCTTTGCCGTCTTTTTCGCCTCATTCTGTCAACCAGTATCTATCCTTCATCTTGGAAGCATGCTCTAGTTCAACCTGTTCCTAAGAAGGGTGACCGCTCTATTCCTTCTAACTACCTACCTATTGCTCTAACCTCCTCTATTGCTTAAGTTTTCGAAACTTTGCTCAATGCTCACTTCTTGAAACGCCTTGAATCTAACTCACTTATCTCCAATCACCAGTACGGCTTCTGCAAGGCAAGATCCACTGGTGATCTCCTGTCCTATCTTACTCATGTATGGTCATCTTCTCTGAGGAACTATGGGGAATCCTTTTTTGTCGCCCTCGATATCTCTAAGGCTTTTGACAGAGTCTGGCACAAGGCTCTGTTGGCCAAACTCCCTGCCTATTGCTTTACCCCTTCTTTCTGTTCTCTGACTTCCAGTTTTCTTACTGACCGTTCTATATCTGTAGTTGTTGATGGCGCGACATCTAGCCATTTCTCTGTTTTCAGTGGTGTTCCACAGGGCTCTGTCTTTCACCTACTCTCTTCCTTCTCTTCATCAATGATCTTCTACACACCCCATTTTCCTCTCTTCTCATGCCTTTGCCGATGATTCTACCCTTCACTTTTCCTCTGCCTTTTTTTCACAACCTTCATCTGTTACTCGTAATCAATCTCGTATCACTCTTTCTTCTACTCTTAACTCCGATTTGCAGAGAGTATCTGAATGGGGCACTCAAAATTTAGTTAAATTCAATGCCCCCAAGACACAGTTTCTGGCTATCTCTTTATCTTCTTCTCCTCCTGATAACCCTATAGTCTTCAAAACTAATGAAATTTACCCTCTTAACTCTATCAACATATAAGGAATCCATATTGCCCATAACGTGTCTTGGAGGAATCACATAATCCAAATTTCTAAATCTTCATCCAAAAAATTGGGGGTTTTGTTTCGGTTTCGTCATTACTTTTCCTCATTGCAGTTACTTAAAATTTACAAAGGTCTTATCCGCCCCTTCTTAGAATACTGCTCACACATCTGGGGTGCTTCTTCCTTTACTTATCTTCTTGATAGGGTTGAATCTAAGGCAGTCAGACTCATTAATGATCCTTCTCTTACTTCTAACCTGGATTCTCTCTCTCTTCGCCGTAAGGTATCTTCCCTTTCGCTTTTCTATCGCTACTACTTCCATCGCTGCTCTGATGAGTTGGCGAGTTGCATCCCTCCTCCACTGCCGAGGCTGTGTAACACTCGCCAAGCGGCCTCATCTCACAGGTACTGTGTGGAGATTTGTAGCTCGCGGATTGGTCGGTGCAGCGACTGCTTCTTCCCATTTACCTCCAGACTCTGGAACCTTCTTCCTCCTTCTGTCTTTCCTAATTCTTATGACCTTTCATCCTTCATAAAGCAGATCTGTCGGCATCTCAGAGCCTAGTCCTCCATATCTCTGGATCCTCTGTACTTTGATTGGTTTTTCTGTTGTCGTTTTCCTTTGTGTGACATTACCTCATCTCTGCCTTGCCCTTAACCTTTTTCTTTTCCTTCGTCTTGGTATTTTCTCGTGTCCGGGCCTTTGTTGATGAGGGCAGTTTCTGCCTGTCCCGGTGTCACACTTCAAAAAAAAAAAAAATCTGTGTATATATATATATATATATATATATATATATATATATATATATATATATATATATATATGTATATATATATATATGTATATATATATATATATATATATATATATATATATATATATATATATATATATATATATATATATATATATATGTGGCTCAGTCGGTAGCGTCTCCGACTCTGAGGCGTCAGGTCGAGGGTTCGCGCCCGCCACGGTCTGAGGTTAGCAAAGGCATGCACTCAGCGTAAGGATTACATCTGCCACACAAGCCTCGCATGAATGCATACTACTAGTGATATGATAGTGAGTATACGTATATATATATATATATATATATATATATATATATATATATATATACACACACTGATATATATATATATATATATATATATACACACACATATATATATATATATATATATATATATATATATATATATATATATATATATATATATATATATATATATATATATATATATATATATATATATATATATATATATATATATATATATATATATATATATATATATATATATATATATATATATATATATATATATATATATATATATATATATATATATATATATATATATATATATATATATATATATATATATATATATATATATATATATATATATATATATATATATATATATATATATATATATATATATATATATATATATATATATAAAGTGTGAGTTTGGCACACGACACCATTATCGTAATTATTATTATTATTTTTATTATTATTATTATTATTATTATTATTATTATTATTATTATTATTATTATTATTATTATTGGTTTGGTTCCGGTTTTACGTCACGAACTCCCTTTTCAACTAAGGGCTAGGACGGTTTCCTTCTTGCGAAGGACTTGTTTTTTTTGGCAGATGTAATCGCTACCCTGAGTGCATGCCCTTGCTAACCTCAGTCCGTGACGGGGCGCGAACCCTCGACCTGCCGCCTCAGAGTCGCGGACGCTACCATTTTGCCACGGAGACTACATTATTATTATTATTATGATTATTATTATTATTATTATATTATTATTATTATTATTATTATTATTATTATTATTATTATTATTAGTTATAAGGTATACATACTCAAATAATTAAGCATGATTAACTTATAATCATTGTTAAAATCGATTCTAGGACAATTACTCCCTGACAATTGGCCAGGTGACAATTGTCAAGAGAGAAACACTGGTCGCTGGGCCAATGGGCCCATTCACAATCACCTCAGAGAGAAACTGAATCCTCACTTTCATTTATTTCACCTCAAGAATTTATTTATGCATATGAGGCACTGAAAAACTATACCACAGAAAACTTCGAAGATACATGTATTAACAGAATAAGTTGATATAACACGACGAACTCATGCACTTGTCCGTCATGGACTGTTGTTGGGGGCAATTATCCCGAGGGTAATTGTCCTGAGACCAAAATTGTCATATCTGATCATTTGGTAACATGTAAACATTTAAAAGAATATTTTTCTCTCTCTCTCTCTCTCTCTCTCTCTCTCTCTCTCTCTCTCTCTCTCTCTCTCTCTCTCTCTCTCTCTCTCTCTCTCTCTCTCTCTCTCTCTCTCTCTCTCCGTTAACCTCCTTTCTGTGTTGCATCAAGACGCACTAGTATAGCTTCATATGTCTGGAGGTTTCTTTAGAAGGTTTTTGATCAACTGTATATTCATCGGCTTTTAACACAAATATGAAAGAACTTCCTCACAAATATAGCTAAGGAGAAAAATTATTCACATTAGAGGAAAAGAAATTATGAAAATAAAGAAAAATATCTTCCTTAATCAAATTTCGAGCAGAAAAGTTCTGTATACAGTATAACTGGATATTTATTTTCTGTATGCTCTTCCTGATTTGCTTGTCAGCACCAAACATTCTCGGTAATAAGTTCATTTAAATTAGTCCACTGTAATCTGGACACCATCAAGTTCCTAATGTTTGAGACTTCCTCCTAACCCCAAATTTTAATACTGTTTCTCACACAAAGAAAAAGATAATTTGCTAAACAAATGTTCACTAGCGAAAATCATTAAAGTAACTCATTAAAGTTTTTTTTTGTTTTCCTCACTAATCTAAAGCGAATAATCGGTGAAGTATCATGTTTACGAATTGTTATTATAAAATGAAGTAAGTCGTCAGCGGTGGCAAGCGTAACTTGATTTAACAAGTCTCAAGCATTTTGATACCAAGGGTGAAGTGCTCAGGCAACGCGGCCTGATATATATAAATATATATATATATATATATATATATATATATATATATATATATATATATATATATATATATATATATATATATTATATATATATATATATATATATATATATATAGTATATATATATATATATAGTAGTATATATATATATATATATATATATATATATATATAGATAGATAGCTAGATAGATAGATAGATATATATATATATATATATATATATATATATATATATATATATATATATATATATATATATATATATATATATATATATATATATATATATATATATATATATATATATATTATATATATATATATATATATATATATATATATATATATATATATATATATATATATATATATATATATATATATATATATATATTTATATATATATGTATATAAATATATATATATATATATATATATATATATATATATATATATATATATATATATATATATATATATATATATATATATATATATGTGTGGGGCGGGCACAATATCAAAGAATAGCCTCACCGTATTCCCTGCGTGTCGTAAAAGGCGACTAAAAGTGGACGGGGCGGGGGGACTAGGAATCCCCCCCTTGTATCAACCTCCTGCGAGACGTCAAAGAAGAAGGGGAGTAGAGGGGAGAATAACTTCTCCCCAAACTCTAGTTTTGGGGTGTCTAAATGTGCGTGGTTGTAGTACGATAGAGAGCAAAAGATGTGAGATTGGATATATGTTTGGTAAGAGGAGGATGGATGTATTGGCATTGTGTGAGACGAAGATGAAAGGAAAAGGAGAAGTGGCATTTGGTGATGTGACGGGTAGGGTGTCTGGGGTTGAAAGGGGGAGAGCGAGAGAAGGTGTGGCATTATTGCTGAGTGAATGGATGGTAAATCAGGTAGTGGAATGGAAAGAAGTGTCATCTAGGCTGATGTGGGTGAGGGCTAGGATAGGAAGGGAATGTTGGGCTTTTGTTAGTGCGTATGGGCCAGGATGTGAGAGAAGTGAGGAAGAGCGGGATGAATTCTGGAATGAGTTAACTAGATGTGTGGATGGTCTGAGTAGAAGGAACTATGTAGTTGTGTTGGGTGACTTGAATGCCAGAGTGGGTGATGGAGAAATAGAAGGTGTTGTAGGAAAGTATGGGGTACCAGGTGGGAATGAGAGTGGCGAGAGACTGTTAGATATGTGTGTGGAGCAAGAGTTGGTGATAGGTAATAGTTTATTTAAGAAGAAGTTAATAAATAAGTATACATGGATGAGAGTGGCAAATGGAAGAGTGAAAGAAAGAGCATTGATGGATCATGTGTTGGTAGCAAAGAGCATGATTGGTAGAGTGAAAGATGTACATGCATTCAGGGGTGTGGCTGCTGGGATGTCTGATCATTTTTTGGTTGAAGCAACAGTGGTAGTAGCAAAAGAGTGTGGAAATAGTGTAGGGGGATGTAGAAGGGAAATAGTGAAGGTGGAAGAGTTGAAAAAGCCAGAGAAGAGACAGGAATATCAGGACAGGTTGAGAGTGGCATATGACAGGGTGAAAGAAAGAGAAGTTGGGGATTTAGGGGAGGAATGGGGGTTCATGAAAGAATGTTTTGTGGGACATGCAAGTGATGTGTGTGGAAAGAGGTTTGTTGGAGGTGGCATGAGGAGGGGCAGCGAGTGGTGGAATGAAGGGGTGAAAATGAAGGTGGAAGAGAAAAAGAGGGCTTTTGAGGAATGGCTGCAGTGTAAAAGTAGGGAGAAGTATGAAAGATATAGGGAGAAAAATGTGGAAACCAAGCGGAAGGTAGAGGAAGAGAAGAGGTTGGCAAATGTTAGGTGGGGACAGGATTTTAGTAGGTCATATGAGGAGAATAAAAAGAAGTTTTGGAAAGAAGTAAAGAGAGCAAGGAAGGGTGGATCGAGGATGGAAGAGACAGTGAAAGATGTGAATGGACAGATGTTAAGAGGGAACGATGCAAGGAAAAGATGGGCAGAATATTTTGAGTGCTTGCTGAATGTTGAGGAAGATAGAGAGGCAGCTATTGTGGCAGTGGGAGGGGTTCAAGGGCCAGTAATGGGAGATGAAAATGAGAGAGAGATTACAAGAGAGGAGGTGAAAAGGGCATTGTATGAAGCGAAGGCAGGTAAAGCACCTGGAATGGATGGTGTGAGAGCGGAGATGTTGAAAGAAGGGGGTGTGACTGCATTGGAATGGCTAGTGAGAGTGTTTAATATATGCTTTATGTTGTCATTGGTGCCAGTGGATTGGGTGATTGCCTGTATAGTGCCCCTATACAAAGGTAAGGGAGATATGTATGAATGCAGTAATTTTAGGGGTATAAGTTTGTTAAGTGTGGTAGGAAAAGTGTATGGTAGGATACTGGTTAATAGGATTAGGGATAAGACAGAATATGTGATCGCGGAAGTGCAGAGTGGTTTTAGGAGAGGTAGAGGTTGTATAGATCAGATTTTAATAGTTAGGCAGCTATGTGAGAAATATTTAGCAAAGGGTAAGGATGTGTATTTTGCATTTTTGGATCTGGAGAAAGCATATGATTGAGTTGATAGAGAGGCTATGTGGAATGTTTTGAGATTATATGGAATCAATGGTAAATTGTTGCATGCAGTGAAGAGTTTGTATGAGGGTAGTAGAGCTTGTGTTAGGGTAGGGAATGAAGTGAGTGAGTGGTTTCCAGTGAGTGTGGGACTGAGACAGGGATGTGTGATGTCACCATGGCTGTTCAATTTGTATATTGATGGAGTTGTAAGAGAGGTGAATGAGCGAGTGCGTGGTCGAGGTTTGAGAATGGTAGATGGGGATGATAACGAGTGGGAGCTGAATCAGTTGCTGTTTGCAGATGATACTGTGGTGGTGGCAGATTCAGAGGAAAAGCTGTGTCAGTTAGTGTCAGAATTTGGAATGGTGTGTGAGAGAAGGAAGCTGCGAGTGAATGTGGGAAAGAGTAAGGTTATGAGGTGTACAAGAAATGAGGATGGCGCTGGATTGAATGTTATGTTGAATGGAGAGACACTTGAGGAGGTTAATCAGTTTAAGTATTTAGGCTCGGTTATAGCTGCAAATGGTGGAGTGGAAGCAGATGTGTGTCACAGAGTGAATGAAGGATGTAAAGTGTTGGGTGCATTGAAAGGAGTGATGAAGAATAGAGGGTTGGAAATGAATGTTAAGAAAGTTTTGTATGAGAAAGTGATAAACAACATAAAAATAGATTATTGTAAAAAGTATCTATACTTAGGTGCATGGTTTACTGATGATGCAAATATGCACTCAGTACTTAAACAGCATGAAATCGATGGTACGGCAACAGTCAATAAGTTTAGTATATTCTGTATAAATAACATGAGTATGCCCTATGCATATAAGGTTAAAGTTTTTAAAGCTGCTTTGAGTTCTTCACTTTTGTATGGCTCTGAGAGTTGGTTCACAAGTAATTTAGCTTGCATGGAAAAACTTTATAACAGGGCAGTAAAGTGTTTATTGGGAGTGAGAAACAACACTCCAATATCCTTATGTTTAATAGAAAGTGGTTTGGAAACTTTAGTACATGAAGTTAATGAAAGAAGAAGGGGATTTTTAACCAAAAAAATGCAACAGGTTAACAATGAAGAACCTTTCTATGTGGTATTTGACATCTGCAGACGGGAAAATACACCTGGTTATCAATTCTTAAATTCATATATTGCAAATAATGTGGAAGCTTCTGCTCTAAGTGGAATAAAATCTGTAATACTGAATAAACCCGAAGGTGCCACAAAATATCTTACATATAGACAAATTTTAAATAGTCAGTTGACAGTACATAAAGTGTATAGTAGCAAAGAGTTTGTACCAGATTATTTGCGAATGGCATTCACAAGGTTAAGAGTAATGTCTCATGAGTTGCGTGTAGAGACTGGAAGGTGGAGCAGAACACCAAGAGAAATGAGAGTATGTGCTTGTGATCAAATGGCAGTTCAGAGTGAAGAACATGTGCTAATTGAGTGTCCTTTCTCCCAACCAGTGAGACAAAAATATAATATGTTAAACTATCTGAGTGTCCAATCACTTTTGAATGAAGAGCTTCATATTACCGAGTTGTGTCAATATATTTATGAAGTATTAAAGTTGTACAGATAAGGAAGAGATTCAACCTTGTAATGAGGAAAGCATTGATTTTTGTATGTATAGGTTAATTTGTAATATTTGGATGTATTCTATTCTTCTAACTGTATTTCAGAATTAGGCATTAAGATAAATATGATTATTTACTTTTGTTGGTAAGTTTGTGATAATATGTGTATTATTCTTTAGGCTAAGATTTTTTTGATGGACAAAATATTGTTTCTATTACTTATGCTATTTTGTGCAAAAAGAAAAAATTTAATATATTTTTGTAATACTTTTGTAATATTTTGTCAATAAACTATATGTCAGTATATTTATGAAGTACTAAAGTTGTACAGATAAGGAAGAGATTCAACCTTGTAATGAGGAAAGCATTGATTTTTTGTATGTATAGGTTAATTTGTAATATTAGGATGTATTCTATTCTTCTAACTGTATTTCAGAATTAGGCATTAAGATAAATATGATTATTTAATTTTGTTGGTAAGTTTGTGAGAATATTTGTATTGTTCTTTAGGCTAAGATTTTTTGATGGACAAAATATTGTTTCTATTACTTATGCTATTTTGTGCAAAAAGAAAAAATTAATATATTTTTGTAATACTCTTGTAATATTTTGTCAATAAACTATATATATATATGGATCAGAGTTATGGGGTATGAAAGTAAGTGAGAGACGGAAACTAAATGTGTTTGAGATGAAATGCTTGAGGAGTATGATTGGTGTATCTCGATTGGATAGGGTTAGGAATGAAGTGGTGAGAGCAAGAACGGGTGTGAGGAGAGAAATTGCAGCCAGAGTAGATATGAATGTTCTGAGATGGTTTGGCCATGTGGAAAGGATGGATGATGAAAGGCTGCTGAAAAAGGTGATGAATGCGAGAGTTGATGGGAGAAATGCTAGAGGGGGGCCTAGGTTTGGATGGATGGATGGAGTAAGGAGAGCCCTGAATGATAGGAGGATGGATGTGAGGGAAGCAAGCGAGCGTGCTAGGAATAGGAATGAGTGGCGAGCGATTGTGACGCGGCTCTGATGGGCATCTGCTGTTACCACGGGGCTGCATCTTACAGAGATAGCCCTGTGGTAGGGGCAGTAGGAGGAGCTGGCAGTTGTGAAGCGACACAGGTTGTGGAAGAGCCGGGAGGATGGGCTGTGGCACTCCAGCAGTGCCATCTGAACGGTCGCTAGCTCCCTCGTCATTGCCCATAGAGCAAAGTAATCCCCCTATTTGTTTTCCTTTCTTGATGTCGGCTACCCCCCAATTAAAGGGGGAAACAGCCAAGGTATATGTATGTATGTATGTATATATATATATATATATATATATATATATATATATATATATATATATATATATATATATATATATATATATATATATATATATATATATATATATATATATATATATATATATATATTATTTTTTTTTTTTTTTATGTGATTGGCATCGGGAGAGGCAAAGAGAATTGCTCTCATCGTTCTCAGGCACCAAGCAAACACTTTAGAAAAAGTAGACGCTTAAAGGCAAGATAGAAATAAGAGAATAGTAGATACTAATTAAGAAACGAACACACTAGATTTCCATCATATGTTTTAGTAGAAGAGAGAGGATTTGGAATCCGATATGAATTGGCAATTCTAGCTCATTACAAAATGTAGAAGATGGCAGAGGAGACAAAGGAATAAAAATAGTTGTTATATAACTAATAGCTACTTATAGTTGTGTACAATAAACACTGGAGTAACTACATATAGAAAATGAAGGATATGCTCAAAGTGATTTGAAGACAAACTTTAACTTTTTTCCTTAATAAAATTTTTATTGTCATTAGTTTGCTGATCATAGCATTTGCCTCCGTCCCATGAGGTAGCGAGTTTAACTTATCAAGGAGTTTCCAGCAATTTCTCTGTTACCCAAAGTCCACCTTACGATATGAAGGAGAGGGTTAGTAACATCCCTAATGTGGTTGTCCCTGCTATATCAGATTTGATGAATACATCATTGGAAGTGTTGATACATGGTAGAACAGCATCTTTACGCGCTTGGACTTTGGTAATGGCATATATGCCTATTGATAATGATAACAACAGCAACAACAACAACTACAACAACAACAACAACAATGATGATAATAATAATAATAATAATAATAATAATAATAATAATAATAATAATAATAATAATAATAATAATAATAATAATAATAATTAATAATAATAATACATACATACATACATAATGCATGCATACATACATTCATACATACATACATACATACATACATACATACATCTACCTGGCCTCATTCCCCTTGTAAAGGGGGTGGCTAAGCCAAGAAACACATTCACCACGATCCACACATACCGCAACCACTCCACTTAGCTCCTTGGGGATAAAGGGTTGCCACATTCCCCCCCCCTTTACACCCTGCTTGGGTCAACTTCAAGGTAGGTAGGCAAGGGTATTCTACAATGAGACCAGACAGCCGCAGCTGGTTTACCCCCACTGCTTCATCGCATGGTAACTCCCCTTACATCTATCCATCACAGTTCATTGAGCCAGCAGGTGTAAGAAATCCCTTTGCTCTGTATCACCTATGCAATATTTCTCAACTCATTAATATCTCTTGCACACACACTCTTCCCTGCTCCATTGACATTCCACGTGCATCTCATTCTAGATTGTTCATTTAACTTAGCTCCAGTCACTTCTGCACTCCACAATCATCACTATTTGTTCATCACTCATCCATTCCATGTGTCCAAACCAACTCAACACTCTCTGATCTAACCTATCCGACAGCTTCTTTTCAATACTCATTTTCTGCCTGACATCCTCATTTCTTAATCTATATATTCTAGGTACACCAATCATACTTCTCAAACATCTCATCTCCATGACAGTCAACTTGTTCCTTTCATCCTCTCTTGCATTCCAAACCTCTGCTCAATCCAATGCTGTCGACACAATCACACTATATATCCTTCTCTTTGCCTTCATTCCCAATTATCTATTTTTCATTACCCTTTTCAACCCACCTAGGTATTTACTCGCCTCATTCAGATACTTAAAATTCTCATCTACTTCAACCAACTCCCCATTCACTCCTACATTCAATATGCCAACATTTACACTCCTCGTGCATCTCATGACATTACTTTTACTAATATTCACTCGCAACTTCATTCTTTCAAACACCATAACAAACAGTCACCAAATTATTCAATTGATTCTCAGTATCAGCCACCATTACACTATCATCCGCAAAAAGCAACTGATTCAGTTTCCACAACCTTCCACACTCCACCACTAGTCCAAACCTCTGTCTAATACTCTTTCATGTACTTCCCTTACCACTCCATCCTTATATACATTAAGCAACCATGGAGACTTACATAACCTTGATGCAACCCTACATTCACCTCAAATCAATCACTCATACTATTCTCGACTAACAGATGCTCTACTATTTATGTAAAAACTCTTCACCGATTTCAGCAAACTTTCACTTATTCTATACAGTTGCTACAACCTCCACAACCCCTCTCTATCAACCCTGTCATAGGCTTTCTCTAAGTCCATAAAAGCCCAAAAAGTGTCCCTACATTTCTCCAAGAACTTCTCACACACCTATTTTACCACAGACAACTGATCCACACATTCTCTTGCTCTCCTGAACCCACACTGTTCTTCCCCAGTCAATCTCTCAGTACCATTCCTAAATTCTTCCATATACCTTACCAACTACACCCAACAAACTAATTCCCCAAAAACTGCTACACTCATAGTTATCTCCTTTCCCTTTGTAAAGTTGGACTACACATGCATTCCTCCAATCAACTGGGAGTCTCTCTTTACTGAAACAAATATTCAGCACCTAACCATCCATTCTGTTATTGCCTCGCCACCTTTTAACAAGCATTCAACATGACCCATCTATTACTATTGCTTTACCTGCTTTTCTTGCTCTCAGGGCCAAATGTAACTCCTATTTTGTTATTTCTCAAAAGAAAAGGCACATTTGACATTGTTGGCAATAATAATAATAATAATAATAATAATAATAATAATAATAATAATAATAATAATAATAATAATAATAATAATAATAATAATAAATAATAATAATAATAATAATAATAATAATAATAATAATAATAATAATAATAATAATAATAATAATAATAATAATAATAATAATAATAATAATAATAATAATAATAATAAAATAATAAACATATTATTATTATTATTATTATTATTATTATTATTATTATTATTATTATTATTATTATTATTATTATTATTCATTATTATTATTATTATTATTATTATTATTATTATTATTATTATTATTATTATTATTATCATTATTATTATTATTTATTATTATTATTATTATTATTATTATTATTATTATTATTATTATTATTATTATTATTATTATTATTATTATTTTTATTATTATTATTATTATTGTTATTATTATTATTATTATTATTATTATTATTATTATTATTATTATTATTATTATTATTATTATTAATATTATTATAATTATTATTATTAATATTATTATTGTTATTATTATTATTATTATTATTATTATTATTATTATTATTATTATTATTATTATTATTATTATTATTATTATTATTATCATTATTATTATTATTTATTTTATTATTATTATTATTATTATTATTATTATTATTATTATTATTATTATTATTATTATTATTATTTTTATTATTATTATTATTATTGTTATTATTATTATTATTATTATTATTATTATTATTATTATTATTATTATTATTATTATTATTATTATTATTATTATTATTATTAATATTATTATTATTATTATTATTAATATTATTATTGTTATTATTATTATTATTATTATTATTATTATTATTATTATTATTATTATTATTATTATTATTATTATTATTATTGTAGTTGTTGTTACTAATATTAATATTGTTGACAAAATATGTCATTTCCTACCTGGAATGTACGAGTATATTTAAAGTAACGGCATTTTACTATTACAGTGGAGGAATATAACAGTAGCATTAGCTGCGGCAGCAATAACAGAAGCAGCAACAGAAGAAATTACAGCAGCTATTACAAAGAGCAGCAGCAATAGCTGTAATTGCGCATGGAGTAGCAAAATTAGTGGCAATAGCAGCAGCAGCATTAATAGCTGCAGCACTAGCAGAAATGCAGCATCAGCAGACATGCAGCATCAGGTGTGCACGCTATAATAGTAGCAGTTACATTAGCTGCAATGGTCATTAAAACTGCAATGGAAATAACCGTATCATTGACTGCCATATGCAGGCAAATGTAGCAATAGCTGTAATAGAAATAGCAGCGAAGATATCAGCAGCATTAGCAACAACAGCAATAGCAATATTAACAGCTCCAATGCAGATGCAGTAGAAGTAGAAGTAGTTGCAGTAAGTGGAGACTGCGGAAATAATAGCATCATCAACAATGATATAAGTAACAGAAGAAAGAATAGCAATAGCAAAAGACAATAGAAGAAATAGTAGTAACAATAATAGAACAAGCAATTGTAAAAGAAATAAAAGCAAATTTATACCAAAAGCAGCAGTATCAGCAACATAAGTAGCAATCACAGCAACAGTAGGAACATAAGTTGCAACCACTGAAGCAGCAGCAGCAGTATTAGTACCAGGATTAGAATTAGTTGCTGCTGCAATAGCAGCATTATCAATTTCGGTAACATCAATAACATCAACAATAACGATAGCAGTTCTAGCGACTGCAACAACAATAGAGCCACAACAGCCGCAGCACCAATATAAGAAGCAGTAACACTATTGACACAAGCAGCAGCAGCCATAATAATGGCAGCAGCTGTAGCCGTAGAAGAAGCAGAGGAAGAAAAAGCAGTACCATAAAACTTGTGGCAGTAATAGTAGTAAGAAAAGCAGCAGCAGTGATAGGAGACAAACAGATATAGTAACAGCAGTAGCAGCAGTAGCATTAGCAGCATCAGCAGTATCAGCAGAAGACTAACTCCAGCAACAGTAGCAGCTAAAAAGCAATGGCAACAGCAGCAAAAACAGAAACAGTAAAACAGTAGCAGCTATAGCAATGGAAGGAGCACCCATAGCAATAGTAGCAGCAGTAACAGGAGAAGAAGCAATAGAAAAAAACCAGTAGCAGTTGTAACTGCAGCAGCAGCAGGAAAATCAAGAGCATTAGCAGCTACAGTAATATTGGTAAACCAGAAGCAGCATTAACAGTAATAGCAATAGTATCAACAACAACAGCAATAGAAGGAGCATGCAACAGCAAAATCAGGAAAAGAAGCAATAGCTGCATCAACAATTCAAGCAGCAACATTGGCATCAATTGGATTAACAGTATTAGCATCAGGAACAGCATTACTTGAAACAGCAACAATGTTTGCATCAGTGAATATAGGAAACAAGGAAGAAGAAATAACAATAGCAGCAGTAGTAGCATCAACAGTAATAGCGGAAACAACGCCATTGATAACAACAAAAGCAGCAATATTTACAACAGTAAACAAGCTAAATAGCAGCTGCAAAAACATTAGCAAAAGCAGCACATTAGCAGCAGCAAAAAAGCAACTGAAGTAGTTATAACAGAATCAATACTAGAGTCAATATCAGGAACAAGAGCAACAAGGATAACAATGGGAGTTGCAATAAACTGAGCAACTGTAATAAATATACTATCTGCATCACTAACAATAGAAAAATATGGCAGTAGCACAGATAAAAGCTGCAATGGCAACATCACACAGTAGACACTACTACAGAAATAGCATGAACAGCAACAGCACAGGCATAAATAGAAACAGTAGAAGTAACAGCAGTAGCAACAGTAATAGTAAAGGATACAGCAGCAGTAAAAGAAGCAATGCCAGTGGCAGAAACAATCAACAGGAATAGCAGCAACAACAGGAGGCTTAGCAGCAACCGCAGCAAGAGGAGCAGCAACTCCAGTTGTATCAGCAACAATAAAACCACTAATAAGAATATCAGTAGCAATACTTAGTATAGTAGCAATTGCAGCTTCAACTGCAGCAAAATCAGCCTAGGTAAAAGCAGAGTCAGGAGCAGCAATGGCAGCATCATAAGAAGCAATAGCAGCAGCAGAAGATAAAAAATATCAGCAGCAAAAGATATTGAAGCAGTCGAAGAAGCAGAATTTGCAGAAGCAACAGTAGTAACAGTAGCAGCAATAGCAACAGCATCAACACAGCAGCAGCAGTTGCATTTGTGCTAGCAATAATTGCAGCAATATCAGTAATGAAGGTAATAATAACAGCACCATCAGAATAACTGAAACAGCATTAGGAGTAATATGAGCTATACCAGCAGCAGCAGCGGTAATCAAAAGCAATAGCACAAATAACAGTGGTAGACTGACAGCATTAGGTTTGCCCATGGCACTATCCGCCCTTTACGATACTAAAGCTGAAGGTCTTTTAAACTTGAATAGGACTATCTTGGATGGCTCGATGTTAAGCCCTTCTTCAGTTACGGATTATTTTTTATGCCTCCATCTACACAGAATATTCTTTCATATTCGTTACACATATCTTATTATCCCTTCGCACCAGACAAGTCACAATGCACCCATCTCTGTTGCTCTTTGCTTTATGTATATTCGTGCCCAGGCCCCATGAGGGCAATTTTCTTCACCCGTCCTGGTGTCACACTCATATAAGATAAAAAAAAATAGTAGGATCACTGATAGAAGGAGGAACACAAGTAACAATATCAAAAATAAAATCTGTAGCATTAGCAACAGTTACAGCAGAAACAGCAGCAATAGGTGCAGCTGTCCTAATGCCAGCAACAACAGCATCAGCAACAGGAGCAATACCACAACAGGAGCAACAATTATAATAGAAGTTTCTAAAGTAACAACAACAGTAGCATTAACAATATTAATAGCAAAGCAACAGAGCTAATAACACAGCAGCAGCATAATTAGTAATAGAATCTGTTAAGGTAACAACAGAAGTAGCGGCATCAATAGTAATAGCAGAACAACAAAAGTAATGACAAAATAAGAAACAGCATAAGAAGCATCGGCAGTAAGAATTGCATTGTCGGTTTTACCAACAGAGGTAAAGGAAGAATTGGCAACAAAACCAGCAATATCAGCAACAACAACGACAACGATAACAAGATTCACAAAAATGATAGCAATAACAGCTGTAGAAACAGCATCGGCGGTGATAGCAGAAAGAGAAATAAAAGAAGCTATAGCACCGGTAAACTGGAACTGTAGCAAAGCAGCAATTGCAGAACAGTGTTCGTAAGAATAGCAGTAGCAATGCAATTAGTTTCAGCAGCATCAATAGTAGCGGTGCCAAGAGCAATAGCAACCGTAATAATGCAGTTGAAACAGTAGTACAAACAGAAGTAACAACAGCGAAACTAGCTGCAGCAGAAATAGTAGCAGCAGTAGTAAAGTAATAACAGCAGAAATAACAAGTTATATCACCAACAGCAACAGCAATCAGTTCCAGTGGCATAAAAAGTGAAGCAGTAGTAATAGTACCAATATAAGCAGCAGCAGCAATAACATGAGCAGCAGTAGCAGCAATAACAACAATGGCACCTATGCAAACAGCAGAAGCAGCATTTCAAGCAGCATCAAAAGTATAAAGCTATAGCAGCATGAAAAGTCCACCATTTCTAATGCTTTGTTGATATTATGTGCATGGCCGAATCATTTTCTGGTGAAAAACTTGCTATGATGATCGTATCATGTGTGACTAATATTTAATAGAGTGAATGCTTATGGCATCTGAAGGGTTGCTATTTCCTGTATGATAAGTTTTCCTTAATGTATGTCTCCACGCCTTCCACACTTTTCAGTAGTTATGCTGGCGTCACACATAGCCAAAATTCCCGACCCGACTCTTAAAACCGTCTAAAGACAGAATCCTCCCGGCAGCAATGACGTCATTACGATAATCGGGTGTAATTTTTCGTCCGCGTATGACGGAATCCTAACGGTCCTACGTAGTTCAAAAAAATCGAGGGGGTCCTGAACCATCGTGGAGGGCCTACGATAATTGGCTGCTGCACCCAATAATCTCCGTGATTCGGAAGACCAAATCAGTCATAGAAGACTGCGTACGATGGGTAAGATAAATCTTCTTGATAGTACGCGGGTGTAGGAGAAGGTGTACGCCCGCGTACGATCCAGAGGATCGATCCTACCCGGTGTATGCAGTCCTCCGGGTCTGGAACCGTTAAAAATTTAAAAATTCGCTTATACGTCTGGCAACGCAGGACAAAAAGACAGCGTGCGCATGCGTGGTCTCATTTCTGACAACCCAGTCCTGGGCGTTTAGTTTTCCTGCTCCGCTTGCCGCATTTCTTATTGCTTTAGCATGATATTCTCATATGTAATTTTTTCAGTACACTTATATTATTACATGGGGATATGTCTTGCCATACTTGTGTATTTTCTCATAATGAAATTTATATATTTTTGCACAGTATATATTTTTGTAACTTAAAAATTATTATTTTCTGTTCATTTCCTGTTTATTACTTATATCATCATTTTACTATAATATATATTTATATATGACCATTAATACTGGTCATGCAATAAAGCATATATTTCCCATATAATATTGTGAAATCAATATGTCAAAATATGAATTAATCAAATCCATAAATGTGTCAAACAAAATATATGAAATATATTAACATACATGGTCAACATATATTTACTTATATATATAAGTAGCTGAAGTGCCAAATATATAAATCAGGGTTATACTTTCACAAATATCCCATATATATATATATATATATATATATATATATATATATATATATATATATATATATATATATATATATATATATATATATATATATATATATATATATATATATATATATATATATATATATATATATATATATATATATATATATATATATATATATTTTCCATATATTTATTGTTCACTAGGATCAATTCTAACATAATTAAAGTTACAAACGTCGTCCTTTAAACCATTCTCTATTGCCACGATACCCTTCCTTCGGAGGAATTACAGTATTCCTCCCGACTGCGTACAACCCCCTACGAACGTGTACGTTCCCCTATGATGGGTCGGGAGCGTCGGGAGCATGGTCGGCCCAGTCGTAAAGGTCAAAAATTTAAATTTCCCGTGTTCTATGATGAGACTTACGTTTGCGTACGATCAGTCGTACGCTAAATTACGCGTCCAAACTACTCTGTACGATTGCAATTACGATCCATAGGACTGCTTAAGCGGACGTATGACGCACTTCCGACAGGCACAGGAATGCACCTGTCGGCTAAAAAATCTGCCGGATCTCCAAGGATTGAGTGAAGATTCCATCGGAACGCAGTCTTAAGAGTCGGGTCGGGAGTTTTGGCTATGTGTGACGCCAGCATTAGTCACGTCTCACCTGTCACATAAAGTTGTGTTCCACGCTCTATTATTCACATTCACCATGAATGACGCTACTTTGACCATTAATCTCCATATTACCCATTTCTCCAGTCCACCCGTGGTCAGTAAATATCCCAGTTCCATCTCTTATATACAACCTCTCTAGGATAGTGGACTAAGCTATGGCATTCTAGACTAGAGTTCCCAGATTCGATTCCCGATAAAAAAGGTAGATTATTTGAAGGCATTTAAAAATGTGCTATTTCATTGCATTTATTCTGTCACCTTAGTCTTGGGTGTTGAGGACGAGAATTAAATATGTGCATTGATCACTGGTGGGTTGGAGAGGTGGGTAAAACAGAGAGTAATGGTCGCAGTAGCGTCCCTACATGTGATATCAGTAGATATCCCAGTTTCATGGAGATTAATGGTCGTAGGAACATCCCCACATTTGTGTGATATCAGTAGATATCCATATAGGCACTGCGGAACTGCAGCACCCCCTGTTCTCACTCGATTTTATCGATAACATTCAATCTAATGAATCTTTTTTTCTTTAGTTTTTTCTTTGAACTTATACATTATATAATCCTTAAGCTTAATGTCAGTAGACATCCCCTAGTTCATGGAAAAATTACAAAAATCCTTGTATGGAATTGTGCGCTTCACAGATCTAATAACGCGGTGTTTGGCTGTTTTGCACATGCGCACATGTCCGAGATAAGAAGCTGTACGCAAGGTTGAGAGAGCACAGTGCTGACCATGCTGTGTTGTGTTGTGCTTAAAAACCGTGTACCATATTCATGAATGTGATAAAGTATAGAATTAGATGACTATCATGCTTCCAGCTATTCTATTTAATTCACAGTTTTTTTCCATTCTTTTATTTTACAGAAAATTTAAATAATATAACCATAGCCTCTTTGCATCCTCAAGAAATAAGTTCTGTGACTATAAGTGAACTTCAACAACTTAAGTTTTCACAGGTGTCTCTCCATGAGAAAGTTACAGTCAAGAAAAGAGGCCGTTCAACACTTGATATTCAAATATCTCAGCCAGGAATAAGCAACAAGAAGAAGTATATTCGTAGCTTTAATTCTGAATGGTACCAATGGAAAAGTTGGCACTGCAGCTGTGAAGTAAAAAATGCATTGTTTTCCTTCCCGTGTTTGCTGTTTAGAGGTGATGTAACGTGGACAAAAGACGATATAGAAATATAAACAAAATGAAAGAAAAAATGAAAACCATGAGAAGCACGTTGAAAATGTGGTTTCACTGTCACTCTTTGGAAACATAAATATTAAGGAAAAACTTCGTGAGGCATACAGACTTCCAATCAATGAGCATAATATAAAGGTTAAAAAGAACCGTGACATTTCATCCAAAATATTAGACACTATTGTCATTCGTGGAAACTTTGAAAATCCCTTATGTTGACATGATAAAGAAGATGACTCAGTAAATCCAGGGGTATTTAGAGAATTAGTAAATTTTGTATCTAAATTAGATTCAGATTTGAAGAACTACTTAGAAATCAGTACAGTTCAAAATTGTTTTAAGACCATTCAGAATGAGATACTTGACTGCCCGCTAAAAATATACCATGAGGAGAAAAGGACAGAAATTAGAGAAACTTCCTTTGTAGCTGTCATGGCTGATGGCAACAAATGTTTTGGAATGCACTCAGATGGTCATTGTTCTATGGTACGTATTGAATGGAGAAATATTTGAGCGTTCTTTGGGATTCTTTATTCTAGAAAATCAAATTGCAGATGGCATATCAAAACGTATTTTAGAACAATTAGACATAATCCATCAAGGAAATGGACAAAAACTGATAGCTCAGACATTTGATGGTGCAAATGTCATGAAAGGCAAAAAAGCAGAAGTTCAAGCAAAGATAAAAACAGTTTATTGTAATGCACATTTCATTCACTATTATGCACATCAACTTAATTTAATAAAGAGAAATGCAGCAAGTATTACAAGGATTGCAAGAATATTTTTCTCTAATATTCTGGTTCTTTCAACATTCATCTCAAGAGTACATGAAAATTTGCAACCTATAGAAAGCTGCCTTATTGAAATTTAGTGGTTAGAGCTTTTTCATCAGATTATCCCTTATGTTGAAGTAATTTACAGCCAAATACAATCTGGAGAAAGTAGTGTGTTTAAAATCAATGAATATAGAACAGATTTCAGTACTGCCAATTTAGAAATAAGAAACTCGAAGTACTGTGAGACTCCTTCAAAGACACTCATGGCAGAAGCTAAGGAAGTGATTACCTAATTGTGATTACCTAGTTGTGTTTACTGGAAAGAGCCCAAAGCTCGTATCTTCCAGTCTCCTAATCGGTTCCATTTTATACTTAGTGATACTTATCATACCTGTCCTTAAAACTATGGATTGAGATAGCATTAACTACCTCCTCGCTTAGCGAATTCCAATTATCAACTACTCTTACACTGAAAAAGTATTTCCTTACATCCTGCAAAGAAGTTTTCTTACGAAGCTTCAAACTATGACCTCTAGTTCTAGAGCCAGCCATATCAAAATATCGATCCCTATCCACTCTGTCATAACCATGAAGGAATTTAAAGACTGTCACCATATCCCCCCTCACTCTTCTAGCTTCGAGTGATGGTAAGTCTAATTCCCTCAGCCTCTCATCATAACTGAGATTGCGTATTTCTGGCACCAGTTTCGTGGCATGTCTTTGAACTTTTTCAAGCTTAGCTATGTGCTTTTTCAAGTGCGGATTCCAAAAGGGGGCTGCATATTCGAGTTTTGGCCTCACATAGGTTACATAAATATTTCTGAACATTTCCTTGTCCATGTGCCTGAAGGCTACCCTTACATTTGATAAGAATGCATATGCTGCCCTTACTATGCCATTAATATGTATTTCTGGAGACAAATCTGCCAGTATGTTTACTCCTAGATCTCTCTCATTTTCTGTCTGTATATGTCTGTGATTACCTAATTGTGATTACCTAATTGTGCTTACGGGAAAGAGCCCAAAGCTCGTATCTTCCCGTCTCCTCATCGGTTCCATTTTAGACTTAGTGATACTTATCATACCTGTCCTTAAAACTATGCATTGAGATAGCATTAACTACCTCCTCGCTTAGCGAATTCCAATTATCAACTACTCTTACACTGAAAAAGTATTTCCTTACATCCTGCAAAGAAGTTTTCTTACGAAGCTTCAAACTATGACCTCTAGTTCTAGAGCCAGCCATATCGAAAAATCGATCCCTATCCACTCTATCATAACCATGAAGGAATTTAAAGACTGTCACCATATCCCCCCTTACTCTTCTAGCTTCGAGTGATGGTAAGTCTAATTCCCTCAGCCTCTCATCATAACTGAGATTGCGTATTTCTGGCACCAGTTTCGTGGCATGTCTTTGAACTTTTTCAAGCTTAGCTATGTGCTTTTTCAAGTGCGGATTCCAAAAGGGGGCTGCATATTCGAGTTTTGGCCTCACATAGGTTACATAAATATTTCTGAACATTTCCTTGTCCATGTGCCTGAAGGCTACCCTTACATTTGATAAGAATGCATATGCTGCCCTTACTATGCCATTTATATGTATTTCTGGAGACAAATCTGCCAGTATGTTTACTCCTAGATCTCTCTCATTTTCTGTCTGTATATGTCTGTGATTACCTAATTGTGATTACCTAATTGTGTTTACGGGAAAGAGCCCAAAGCTCGTATCTTCCCGTCTCCTCATCGGTTCCATTTTAGACTTAGTGATACTTATCATACCTGTCCTTAAAACTATGGATTGAGATAGCATTAACTACCTCCTCGCTTAGCGAATTCCAATTATCAACTACTCTTACACTGAAAAAGTATTTCCTTACATCCTGCAAAGAAGTTTTCTTACGAAGCTTCAAACTATGACCTCTAGTTCTAGAGCCAGCCATATCGAAATATCGATCCCTATCCACTCTATCATAACCATGAAGGAATTTAAAGACTGTCACCATATCCCCCCTTACTCTTCTAGCTTCGAGTGTTGGTAAGTCTAATTCCCTCAGCCTCTCATCATAACTGAGATTGCGTATTTCTGGCACCAGTTTCGTGGCATGTCTTTGAACTTTTTCAAGCTTAGCTATGTGCTTTTTCAAGTGCGGATTCCAAAAGGGTGCTGCATATTCGAGTTTTGGCCTCACATAGGTTACATAAATATTTCTGAACATTTCCTTGTCCATGTGCCTGAAGGCTACCCTTACATTTGATAAGAATGCATATGCTGCCCTTACTATGCCATTTATATGTATTTCTGGAGACAAATCTGCCAGTATGTTTACTCCTAGATCTCTCTCATTTTCTGTCTGTATATGTCTGTGATTACCTAATTGTGATTACCTAATTGTGTTTACGGGAAAGAGCCCAAAGCTCGTATCTTCCCGTCTCCTCATCGGTTCCATTTTAGACTTAGTGATACTTATCATACCTGTCCTTAAAACTATGCATTGAGATAGCATTAACTACCTCCTCGCTTAGCGAATTCCAATTATCAACTACTCTTACACTGAAAAAGTATTTCCTTACATCCTGCAAAGAAGTTTTCTTACGAAGCTTCAAACTATGACCTCTAGTTCTAGAGCCAGCCATATCGAAATATCGATCCCTATCCACTCTATCATAACCATGAAGGAATTTAAAGACTGTCACCATATCCCCCCTTACTCTTCTAGCTTCGAGTGTTGGTAAGTCTAATTCCCTCAGCCTCTCATCATAACTGAGATTGCGTATTTCTGGCACCAGTTTCGTGGCATGTCTTTGAACTTTTTCAAGCTTAGCTATGTGCTTTTTCAAGTGCGGATTCCAAAAGGGGGCTGCATATTCGAGTTTTGGCCTCACATAGGTTACATAAATATTTCTGAACATTTCCTTGTCCATGTGCCTGAAGGCTACCCTTACATTTGATAAGAATGCATATGCTGCCCTTACTATGCCATTTATATGTATTTCTGGAGACAAATCTGCCAGTATGTTTACTCCTAGATCTCTCTCATTTTCTGTCTGTATATGTCTGTGATTACCTAATTGTGATTACCTAATTGTGTTTACGGGAAAGAGCCCAAAGCTCGTATCTTCCCGTCTCCTCATCGGTTCCATTTTAGACTTAGTGATACTTATCATACCTGTCCTTAAAACTATGGATTGAGATAGCATTAACTACCTCCTCGCTTAGCGAATTCCAATTATCAACTACTCTTACACTGAAAAAGTATTTCCTTACATCCTGCAAAGAAGTTTTCTTACGAAGCTTCAAACTATGACCTCTAGTTCTAGAGCCAGCCATATCGAAATATCGATCCCTATCCACTCTATCATAACCATGAAGGAATTTAAAGACTGTCACCATATCCCCCCTTACTCTTCTAGCTTCGAGTGTTGGTAAGTCTAATTCCCTCAGCCTCTCATCATAACTGAGATTGCGTATTTCTGGCACCAGTTTCGTGGCATGTCTTTGAACTTTTTCAAGCTTAGCTATGTGCTTTTTCAAGTGCGGATTCCAAAAGGGTGCTGCATATTCGAGTTTTGGCCTCACATAGGTTACATAAATATTTCTGAACATTTCCTTGTCCATGTGCCTGAAGGCTACCCTTACATTTGATAAGAATGCATATGCTGCCCTTACTATGCCATTTATATGTATTTCTGGAGACAAATCTGCCAGTATGTTTACTCCTAGATCTCTCTCATTTTCTGTCTGTATATGTCTGTGATTACCTAATTGTGATTACCTAATTGTGTTTACGGGAAAGAGCCCAAAGCTCGTATCTTCCCGTCTCCTCATCGGTTCCATTTTAGACTTAGTGATACTTATCATACCTGTCCTTAAAACTATGCATTGAGATAGCATTAACTACCTCCTCGCTTAGCGAATTCCAATTATCAACTACTCTTACACTGAAAAAGTATTTCCTTACATCCTGCAAAGAAGTTTTCTTACGAAGCTTCAAACTATGACCTCTAGTTCTAGAGCCAGCCATATCGAAATATCGATCCCTATCCACTCTATCATAACCATGAAGGAATTTAAAGACTGTCACCATATCCCCCCTTACTCTTCTAGCTTCGAGTGTTGGTAAGTCTAATTCCCTCAGCCTCTCATCATAACTGAGATTGCGTATTTCTGGCACCAGTTTCGTGGCATGTCTTTGAACTTTTTCAAGCTTAGCTATGTGCTTTTTCAAGTGCGGATTCCAAAAGGGGGCTGCATATTCGAGTTTTGGCCTCACATAGGTTACATAAATATTTCTGAACATTTCCTTGTCCATGTGCCTGAAGGCTACCCTTACATTTGATAAGAATGCATATGCTGCCCTTACTATGCCATTTATATGTATTTCTGGAGACAAATCTGCCAGTATGTTTACTCCTAGATCTCTCTCATTTTCTGTCTGTATATGTCTGTGATTACCTAATTGTGATTACCTAATTGTGTTTACGGGAAAGAGCCCAAAGCTCGTATCTTCCCGTCTCCTCATCGGTTCCATTTTAGACTTAGTGATACTTATCATACCTGTCCTTAAAACTATGGATTGAGATAGCATTAACTACCTCCTCGCTTAGCGAATTCCAATTATCAACTACTCTTACACTGAAAAAGCATTTCCTTACATCCTGCAAAGAAGTTTTCTTACGAAGCTTCAAACTATGACCTCTAGTTCTAGAGCCAGCCATATCGAAATATCGATCCCTATCCACTCTATCATAACCATGAAGGAATTTAAAGACTGTCACCATATCCCCCCTTACTCTTCTAGCTTCGAGTGTTGGTAAGTCTAATTCCCTCAGCCTCTCATCATAACTGAGATTGCGTATTTCTGGCACCAGTTTCGTGGCATGTCTTTGAACTTTTTCAAGCTTAGCTATGTGCTTTTTCAAGTGCGGATTCCAAAAGGGTGCTGCATATTCGAGTTTTGGCCTCACATAGGTTACATAAATATTTCTGAACATTTCCTTGTCCATGTGCCTGAAGGCTACCCTTACATTTGATAAGAATGCATATGCTGCCCTTACTATGCCATTTATATGTATTTCTGGAGACAAATCTGCCAGTATGTTTACTCCTAGATCTCTCTCATTTTCTGTCTGTATATGTCTGTGATTACCTAATTGTGATTACCTAATTGTGTTTACGGGAAAGAGCCCAAAGCTCGTATCTTCCCGTCTCCTCATCGGTTCCATTTTAGACTTAGTGATACTTATCATACCTGTCCTTAAAACTATGCATTGAGATAGCATTAACTACCTCCTCGCTTAGCGAATTCCAATTATCAACTACTCTTACACTGAAAAAGTATTTCCTTACATCCTGCAAAGAAGTTTTCTTACGAAGCTTCAAACTATGACCTCTAGTTCTAGAGCCAGCCATATCGAAATATCGATCCCTATCCACTCTATCATAACCATGAAGGAATTTAAAGACTGTCACCATATCCCCCCTTACTCTTCTAGCTTCGAGTGTTGGTAAGTCTAATTCCCTCAGCCTCTCATCATAACTGAGATTGCGTATTTCTGGCACCAGTTTCGTGGCATGTCTTTGAACTTTTTCAAGCTTAGCTATGTGCTTTTTCAAGTGCGGATTCCAAAAGGGGGCTGCATATTCGAGTTTTGGCCTCACATAGGTTACATAAATATTTCTGAACATTTCCTTGTCCATGTGCCTGAAGGCTACCCTTACATTTGATAAGAATGCATATGCTGCCCTTACTATGCCATTTATATGTATTTCTGGAGACAAATCTGCCAGTATGTTTACTCCTAGATCTCTCTCATTTTCTGTCTGTATATGTCTGTGATTACCTAATTGTGATTACCTAATTGTGTTTACGGGAAAGAGCCCAAAGCTCGTATCTTCCCGTCTCCTCATCGGTTCCATTTTAGACTTAGTGATACTTATCATACCTGTCCTTAAAACTATGGATTGAGATAGCATTAACTACCTCCTCGCTTAGCGAATTCCAATTATCAACTACTCTTACACTGAAAAAGCATTTCCTTACATCCTGCAAAGAAGTTTTCTTACGAAGCTTCAAACTATGACCTCTAGTTCTAGAGCCAGCCATATCGAAATATCGATCCCTATCCACTCTATCATAACCATGAAGGAATTTAAAGACTGTCACCATATCCCCCCTTACTCTTCTAGCTTCGAGTGTTGGTAAGTCTAATTCCCTCAGCCTCTCATCATAACTGAGATTGCGTATTTCTGGCACCAGTTTCGTGGCATGTCTTTGAACTTTTTCAAGCTTAGCTATGTGCTTTTTCAAGTGCGGATTCCAAAAGGGTGCTGCATATTCGAGTTTTGGCCTCACATAGGTTACATAAATATTTCTGAACATTTCCTTGTCCATGTGCCTGAAGGCTACCCTTACATTTGATAAGAATGCATATGCTGCCCTTACTATGCCATTTATATGTATTTCTGGAGACAAATCTGCCAGTATGTTTACTCCTAGATCTCTCTCATTTTCTGTCTGTATATGTCTGTGATTACCTAATTGTGATTACCTAATTGTGTTTACGGGAAAGAGCCCAAAGCTCGTATCTTCCCGTCTCCTCATCGGTTCCATTTTAGACTTAGTGATACTTATCATACCTGTCCTTAAAACTATGCATTGAGATAGCATTAACTACCTCCTCGCTTAGCGAATTCCAATTATCAACTACTCTTACACTGAAAAAGTATTTCCTTACATCCTGCAAAGAAGTTTTCTTACGAAGCTTCAAACTATGACCTCTAGTTCTAGAGCCAGCCATATCGAAATATCGATCCCTATCCACTCTATCATAACCATGAAGGAATTTAAAGACTGTCACCATATCCCCCCTTACTCTTCTAGCTTCGAGTGTTGGTAAGTCTAATTCCCTCAGCCTCTCATCATAACTGAGATTGCGTATTTCTGGCACCAGTTTCGTGGCATGTCTTTGAACTTTTTCAAGCTTAGCTATGTGCTTTTTCAAGTGCGGATTCCAAAAGGGGGCTGCATATTCGAGTTTTGGCCTCACATAGGTTACATAAATATTTCTGAACATTTCCTTGTCCATGTGCCTGAAGGCTACCCTTACATTTGATAAGAATGCATATGCTGCCCTTACTATACCATTTATATGTATTTCTGGAGACAAATCTGCCAGTATGTTTACTCCTAGGTCTCTCTCATTTTCTGTCTCTTGAAGTTGTACTCCAGCCACCGAGTAGTCAAGCTTGGGCCTTCTTGCACTTGTACCCATTCTCATTACCTTACATTTTGAAGTATTGAATTTCATTAGCCACTTTTCTGACCACTCATGCAGATTATTTAGATCCTCCTGAAGTTCTCTACCATTGTTCTCGTTTTTTACTTTCTTCACAATCTTTGCATCATCTGCAAACATATTCATGAATGAATTTACAGACTCTGGTAGGTCATTTCCATATACAAGGAACAAAAGTGGCCCTAAAACTGAACCCTGTGGAACTCCACTACTAACTCTTCTCCATTCAGACACTGAGTGTCTTACTCTAACCCTCTGTTCCCTTCCTTCTAAGTAAGTTTTTATCCATTCCAAAACATTTCCACCTATTCTAGCCATTGAGTGCAGCTTCCTAATAAGTCTCCCATGTGGAACAGTGTCAAACGCTTTCTGGAAGTCTAGGAATATGCAATCTGCCCAGCCCTCTCTTTCCTGTAAGATTTGGCTTACCTCATCATAAAATTCTAATAAGTTTGTTACTGTTGATCTACCTTCTCTGAAGCCATGTTGCCTCACTGACAAAAAGTTGAAGGATTCCAAGTGAAGAGAGATATGTTTCCTTAGTAGTTTCTCCATAACTTTGCAAACTATGCTGGTCAAGGAAACTGGTCTATAGTTCAGAGCCGTATCCCTTCTTCCCTTTTTGAAGATAGGTATCACATTTGCTTGTTTCCAGCATCTTGGAATCTCCCCCGACTCCAGTGACTCCTTAAATATGATACTTAGTGCCACTGATATTGTGTTTGCGCATTTTTTAAGCACATGAGGGGATATGTCATCAGGACCTGTAGCTTTATGAACATCTAAATCCATCAGCGCTTTGCATACCTCTGTGGCTGTAAGGTTGATGTTCTCTAATACCGGCCCTTGAGCTTCTATCACTGCAATCTGAGGGGATGGGGTATTTTCTACTGTAAATACTGACTGAAACTCCTTGTTCAATTCTTTGCAGATCTCTTCATCCGTCTCAGTGATGCTTCCATCCGCTCTCTTTAGCCTTAAAACCTGTTCTTTTACCTTCAGTTTTCCTCTGATAAAGCTGTGGAAAAGCTTGGGATTTTCTTTAGCCTTTCTGGTGATGTCCCTCTCATAATCTCTCTCTGCCTCTCTCCTTTTACTTAGGTAGTCATTTCTTGCTCTTTTGTAGGTTTGCCAGGCATTTATGTTTTTTCTCCTCCTATTCCTTTTCCAGCATTTGTCTCTCCACTCCTTAGCTCTTTTACACCCATTATCGAACCATTTCTCTCTGGCATGAATTACACCTACTTTGGTGACAGGTATGCAGCAATCTACTATCTTCCCATATTTCTCACAAAAGATGTCATACATTTCTTGTACAGATTTGTTGTAAAATAAGGTTCTCCAGTCAATAACTGCAAAAAGCTCATTCATTTTGATGTAATCTCCTTTCGGATAGTTCCTCCTCATGTCCTCAGTGCCTCTACTCTCAGGAAGAATATCTTCAATGATATACTCCATCAACAACACACAGTGGTCACTCTTTCCAATTGGTGGTTCATACTCAATAATTTCAATATCCAACACATTATCTGTGAACACTAGATCAAGTAGTGATGGCTCATCCCCACCCCTGGCCCTTGTTGGTTCCATTACATGTTGGTGTAGGAAATTCCCTTGTACGCAATCTAGGAATCTTGCCCCGAATGAGTCCTCACCACTGTGTGGGTCAAGATTTATCCAATCTATCTCTTTATGATTAAAGTCTCCCATAATCAAAATCCTACATTTTTTTCCCCGTGCCATGTTAACAACTGAGTTTATGACTTCAATAGTACCTATATGACTTTCCTCATAAACTTCAAGCCTATTTTGGTTCCTTGGTGGGTTGTATACAACAGTTATTATAATGCTCTCTGATCCAGTATTTATGCGAGCAACAAGAAATTCCCTGAACTCACTTTCTATAGCCAAGTTTATTTCTTCAACTTGAATCCTCTCACTTATGAGCAGTGCTATCCCTCCACCAGTCCTCTCAGATCTTTCAACCCTTAGTATTCTGAAGCCCTTAGGAAAAGCTGTGACACTGTTTATGTCCTCACTCAACTTAGTCCCTGTAATTGCTACTATATCTGCCTTACTGTTGTGAATCCTATCTTTTAATTCTACTGCCTTACCAGCTAATCCATCAGCATTTGTGTATAACAATCTTAATGAGGCCCCATCCCCTGATCTTCTGTCATTATCTTCTTTATCTCCCCTTTGTCTGGAAGTACTCTGTAACGAACATTTTTCTTCTCTTCTTCATTTCTTTCATCATTTAACCTTCTTGCCTCTTGCAACAAGTTTTTGATCTTTCCCATCTCTTCCTGTGTTCTGTATCGTCTAATGAACACTTCTTTGCATTCTTGAAGGTCTTTTAGACTTTTTTTTCTCAACAATATTTCCCTACATGTTTCCCCTCTCTCAAAGTTTACTTTTGTTGGTCTCGGCTTTCCTTCCCTCGAATATTTACCTAGTTGGTGTATGTTTACAATATCCTCAGGACCACATACTACTCCAAGCTTTCTTATCAGGTCTACAACCCTAGCTTTATTTTCTTCAAGTCTCCCCTGCCATGTTGGCTCCTGGGATTCACTTATGCCTGAGATTACCACTGTCTTCTCCTTATCAAGTGCCTGTCTGATGAGTGGGTTTGCTCTTTCCATCTGTATATGTCTGTATGTGTGTATGATATAATGGACAGATATTCTTCAACTATACACTTAGTAACTGCTAAATTGTTCAACAAGAAAAGCTTCACTAGTTTTAAGAATGAACTGCCTACTGAGGAGATAGTCCTAACCACTGAAGTATATCCCGTGATTGACAAAGAAAAGCTTGAAACCGAACTAAAGTATTATATTGCAGACCCGATATGCATGAATACTGCAAATTAATTGAGCTGCTGATATTTATCCTGGAAAATAATCTAGATGATGTTCCTAGTGAAGTTACGAAACTGATAAAAATCCTCTTGACAATTCTTATAACTACATTAGAGCCAGAACGCTTGCTTTTCAAAACTGAGAAGAATAAAATTTGTTCTTAAGGAGCACTATGAATATTAAAAAAACAAAATGCAGTTGCAGTTCTTTCAATGGAGAAAAATTTCATCAACAGTCATCCAGAGATCAAGGAGAAAATTATTAATCTCTTCGCACAAAGTAGAACAAGAAGAATGAATTTCGTTTTTATATGAATGGATCATGCTTGAACTGTCACAAGTTAGGCTATTAGGCTAGCAACTACACACCACAGAAGGGTAAAAGGAATCCAACCTTATAACTTATATCTGCTATATTTAGGAATGAATGCATTCTATCTGAATGCCACTATGTTCATATTACAGATTCCCCAACCTCACTCGTGGCTTCATTTTCGCATTTAAATCAATTACCAATCTCATTCGGGCTATGCAATAACCAAGTAAGCACATTACATATGTGAAAACATGAATCTTTTTTTTTTTTGCCACGACCGGGATTTGAACCTAGGACTTATACTTACTAAGTCAAGGCGCTAGCAACCACACACCACAGAAGGTTAAAAGGAATCCAACCTTATAGCTTATATCTGCTATACTTAGGAATGAACGCATTCTATCTGAATGCCACTATGTTCATATTACAGATTCCCCAATCTCACTCGTGGCTTCATTTTCGCATGTAACTCAATTCCCAATCTCACTCGGGCTATGCACAGAAGCATCCGCACAGATGGACGTATGCTAATGTGACCATAAACTCTGTTTTCCATCCATCCCCAACCCACCAGGGGTTAGGGTACACATTTGAGTCTCATCCTCAACACCCAAGGGTTAGATGATAGAACAACTGCAATTCAATGACGCATTCTTAAATGTCTTCAAATTATCTACCGGGGTTTTTTTTTTAAATGGAACCTGGGAACTCTAGACTAAATCCACTGTATCACTGTTCTATTGTCTAAGCCTTGGGTGTTGAGGAGGTGAATTAAATGTGTATGCTGGCCATTAGTGGGTTGGGGAAGGGATAAAGTGGTGATTAAGGGTCGTAGTAACTTCCCTCCGTCTGTGTGACATTAGTAGATGTTTCAGTTTCCTCTCTTTTAACAACCTCTCTGGTACAGTGGATTTTAGTCTAGGGTTCTCAGGTTCGATTCCCAAGAAAAAAGTACATTTTTTGAAGGCATTTGAAAACGCATAATTGCATTGCATTTGTTCTATTTATTATTATTATTATTATTATTATTATATTATTATTATTATTATTATTATTATTATTTATTATTTATTATTATTATTATTATTATTATTATTATTATTATTATTATTATCATCCTCGTCATCCTTTTCATCCTCTTTCTCTTCCTCCTCCTTCTTCTCCTCCCCTTCTCTTCCTTCTCCTCCTCTGCATCATCATCATCATCCTCATTCCTCTTCTTCTTCTCTTCCTCCTCCTCCTCCTTCTCCTCCTCCTCCCCCTCCTTCTCCTCCTCCCCCTCCCCATCTACTTCTTCTTCTCCTCCTCCTTCATTTTCTCCTTCTCCTTCTTCCTCTTTCCTTCTTCACCTCCTCCTCCTCCTCCTCCTCCTCCTCCTCTTCTTCTTCTTCTTCTTCTTCTTCTTCTTCTCTTCTTCTTCTTCTTCTTCTTCTTCTTCTTCTTCTTCTTCTTCTTCTTCTCTTCTCTCTTCTTCTTCTTCTTCTTCTTCTTCTTCTTGTCTCTCCCTTTTTTATACTACCACCACCACCACTATCAACAACAACAACACACAACAACGATAACAACATTACTAATGGAAAATGCAGTAGATGCAGCAATAATCGCTTCTATAGAAGCAGCATCACTCTTTAGAAACTGTCAGAGAAACAAGTAACAACCCCTGCTTTTCCAGATACTGCTACAGGAGTAGCAGTGATAAGAGTAATAGCTAATAGCAGCTATAGTAGCAACATTTGAATAGGCAATAGCAATAGATAACAATAGTAGCTGTAAAAACAATAACAGTGTTAGAATAAGCAGAAATAGACGCAATGGTAGCAGTAGCAGCAGCTTTAGTGAGAGAATCAATAATAATGGTAGCAGTAGAAACAAAAGCAACTAGCATTAACAACAACAGCAACAAGAGCCAAAACAACAGGGCAATAAGACTTGCAAAAACAATAGTAATAACTACTGCACAAACAATAAGAGCATCATGATTAGGAAGAGCAATAATTGCAATAGTAGCAGCAGCAGCATTAAAATGAGAACTAGCAATAAATAAAAAGCTATTACAGCAACAGCAGCACTATAATAAGAAGAAATAGTGCCAACAGCAGGAGTAGCAATAAAATTAGTTGCAGAATCTGTAATAACAGTCATTTTAGTAACAAAAGCAACAGCACAATAGCAACAGCAACAACAAGAGCAAAATCAGCAGTGGGAATAATAATTGAAACACAAGCAGTAACAGAAAAAGCAATAACATAATCATAAATAGTAAAAGGGATATTTATTAAAGTAGCAGCACTAACAATAAACATCGACAGCAACAACAACAACAACAATAACAGAGGCAACAATGATAACAGCTGAACTCTCACAAAGAAGCAACAAAAACTACAGGAATAACAGCAATATTAGCGTCAACATGCAGAAAAACTAGAGAAATAGCAATAGCAACAGTAGCAAAATTTGCAGAATTATTAGCACCAACAGTAGTAGAAGCGAGAACCACAACATTAAGAGCAGTTAAAAGAACAACAATAGCAGTAATAGTAGAAGTAGTGGCAATGAAAGCAACAGCAACAAAAGCAAAAACAGGGTATTACCAGCTATGAAGCAGCAGCAATAGCAGAAGTATTATTAGCATTACCAGAAGCATCAAAAACAACAGCAACAACAATAAAAGAAGCAACAATAGTTGCTGTAGTAAGAACAGAAGCAGAAATAGCACCATGAGTAATAATAAAAACAGCGGCAGTAAAAGAAGAAGCTACGCTGGCAGTAGCAGTAAACAACAATAGCATAGTAACAGCAAGAATAGAATAAGATATATTCCTCTCAATAAAAAATAACTTTTTAAAAGTAACTACTTTGTCAATAGTAAATTGTAATTTCTAGAAACCTTAACTTTCACCTCTCACTGCAGATTCCTCGACCGTAAAGTTGAGAAGCTGTATAAGTTATTTTTTGTAAGCTAGTAGTGGTGTGTGTGTGTGCTCGTAATTACCTAATTGTAATAACCTAATTTTGCTTAAGGAAAAGAGTCATATTCTCATAACTCCCGTCTCCTGGTGTGTTTCATTTTTATACTCAATGGTACTTTATCATATTTGTCCTTAAAATTATGGATTGAGTTACCTCCTCGCTTAGCGAATTCCAATCACTAACTATTCTTACACTAAAAAAAAGTACTTCCTTACATCCTGCAAAGAAGTTCTCTTTCAAAGCTTCAGAAAATGGCCTTTATTTCTAGAGCCACCCATATCAAAATATCGATCCCCATCCACTCCATCAAACCATGAAAGAGTTTTAAAAACTGTCACCATATCCCCCTCATTCTTCTAGCTTCGAGTGATTGTAAGTCTTATTCCCTCAACCTCTCCTCATAATTGAGACTGTGTATTTTTTACTCCAGTTTCGCGGCATGTCTCTGAAGTTTTCCATTATATTCATATGCTTTATTTCAAGTGTGGAGTTCAAAAGGGGGCTGCATATTCAAGATTTTGACTCATATTAGATAAATAAATATTTCTGAACATTTCCTTACCATGTGCCTGAAGGCTACACTTACATTTGCAAAGAAAGTGTGTGCAAACCTTACAATGACATTTATAGGCATTTCCAGAGAAAAATCTGTCAGTATGTTTACTACTAGATCTCTCTCATTCTCTGTCTTTTGAAGTTCTGCTCATGCTATTAAGTATTCAAGTTTAGGCCTTCTTGCACTTGTACCTATGCTATTTACCTTACAATTGGAAGTACTGAAATTCATTAGCCACTTTTCTGACCACTCATGCAGACTATTTAGATCTTTCTGAAGTTCTCTACCTTACTGTTCTCGTCTCTTACTTTCTTCACAATCTTTGCATCATCTGCAAATATATTCAGGATTGAATTTACATATTCTGTTAGGTCATTTACGAATAAAAGGAACAAAAGTGGCCCTAAAACTGAACCCTCTGGAACCCCACTACTAACTCTTCTCCATTAGACAGTGAGTGTCTTACTCTAAGCCTCTGTTACCTTCCTTCTAAGTACGTTTTCATCCTTTCCAAGAAATTTCCACAAATTCTTGCCATTACTTGCAGCTCTAAATAAGTCTCCCATGTGTAACCATATCAAATGCCTTTTGATAATCTAAGAATATGCAATCTGTCTAGCCCTCTCCTTCCTGTTAGATCTGACTTACCTCATCATAAAATTCTAATAAATTTGTTACTGTTGATCTGCCTTCTCTGGAGCTATGTTGTCTCACTGACAAAATGTTGAAGGGTTCCAAGTGATGAGAGATGCATTTTCTTAGTAGACCCTTTATAATTTTGTAAACTATGCTGTTCAAGGAAACAGGCCTACTGTTTAGAGCTGTATCTGTCCTTCCCTTTTTGAAGATAGGTACCATGTTTGCTTGTTTGCAACATCTTGGAATCTCCCCAGATTCCAGTGACTTAACAAATATGATGCATAATGTCACCTACATTGGCTTAGCGCATTTCTTAAGTACATAAGGAGATATGTTATCAGGACCTGTAAATTATGGACATCTAACGCCATGAATGCTTTGCATATTTCTGTTGCTGAAAAGATGATGTTCTCTAATACCAGCCCATAATCTCTTATCTCTGCAATCTGAGAGGGTGGGGTATTTTCTACTGTAAATTTTCTTCTCCTCTTCTTCGTCTACATCTTTTCCCACTTCTATGTGGGGTCGATGTTTCTGGCCAGTTTTCTCCATTTGTTTCTGCCCCATACCTCATCACCCAACAAACCTTTAGACCTGAGGTCGTCATTGATGCAATCCATCCACCTACGCTTTGGTCTCCCTCTCCTTCTCCTACCCTGTATATCCATTTCCATCACCCTCCTCCCAACATACTGTTCATCCCTCCTGACGACATTACCATACCATCTTAGTCTACTTTCTTGTATCTTATCTGATATTTCTCTAACTATTGAGGTACCTCTAATTACCTCGCGTCTGATCTTCTCGTTTCTCGTCACCCCACACATCCATCTCAACATCCTCATCTCTGCCACATCCATTTTTTTTCTTTTGTCTTCTTTATAACCCATGTCTCTGCTCCATACATCATCGCAGGTCTCATAGCTGTCTTATGCACTTTACCCCTCAACTTAATCCCTATTTTCCTGTCACACAGCACCCAAGACACTTTCTTCCAGTTCTTCCATCCCGCTTGTATTCTGTGGGTTATTTCTGACTCTAGGTCATCCTCATCATCTCTCAACCTCAAGTACTCTGTCTTATTCCTGCTGATTTTCAGTCCTCTATCCTCCATCACTCTTCTCCACTCGTCAAGCTTCTCCTCCACTACCTCTCGTCTGTTGCTACACAGTACAATGTCATCTGCAAAGAGCATACACCATGGAGACTGATCTCTAATACCCTGGATTACTACATCCAAGACCAGATCAAATAGATATGGACTCAAAGCAGACCCTTATCTATTTGATCTGGTCTTGGATGTAGTAACCCAGGGTATTAGAGATCAGTCTCCATGGTGTATGCTCTTTGCAGATGACATTGTACTGTAATTTTCTACTGTAAATACTTGTTCAACTCTACGCAGATCTCTTCATCTGTCTCAGTGATGTTTCCATCTGCATTTTTTAACTTTATAACCTGTTCTTTGACCTTCAGTTTTCCTCTGGTAAAGCTGTGGAAGAGTTTGGGATTGTCTTTAGCCTTCCTGGTAATATTCTTTTTAAAAATCTCTCCCTGCCTCTCTTCTTTTTCTTAGGCAATTATATTTTTTCTCCTCCTATACCTATTTCAGCATTTGTCTCTCCACTCTTTAGTTCTCTTGCACTCATTATTGAACCATTTCTCTCTGTTATGAAGAACTCCTATTTTGGTAGAAGGAATGCAACAAGTAACTATCTACCCATATTCCTCACAAAAAATTTTGAACATTCTCTTATACAGATTTGTAAATAAATAAGGTCATCCAGTCAATATCTGCAAAAGGATGATTAACTTTTTGTATTCTTCTTTTGGACTGTTCCTCCTCATGTCCTTCTCAGTGCTCCTACATTCAGGCAGAACATCTTCGAGTATATACTCCATGAACAACACACAGCCGTCATTTTTTTTTCCAGTTGATGCTTTATACTCAATTTTGTCAATATCCAACATATTATCAATGAATACCAGATAGAGTAGTGATGGCTCAACCCCATCCCTGGCCCTCATTTGTTCCAGTAGATACTGGTGTAGGAAATTTCCTTGTGCACAATATAGGCATCTTGCCTCAAATGAATCCTCTCTACTGTGCTGGTCAAGATTAGTCCAATCTATCTTTCCATGATTAAGATCTCCCATAATCTAAATCCTACACTTTCTCTCCTGTGAGATGTTAATAACTGAGTTTTGAAGTTCAACAATGCCTGTATGATTTTCCTCATAAACCTTTTAGCCACTGTTGATTCCTTGGTGGGTTATATATAACAGCCAATAAGATATTCTTGGAATCAGTATTTATGCGAGCAACAAGAATATCTCTCAACTCACTTTCTATAGCAAAGTTTATTTCTTTAACCTGAAACCTTTCACCTATGAGTAATGCTATCCCTCTACCAGTCCTCTCAGATCTTTCAACCTATTATTCTGAAGCACTTAGGATATACTGTCCTCACTTGACTTAGTCTCTGTAACCAACACTATATCTGCCTTACTGTTGTGAATCTTATCCATAAATTCTACTGCCTTACTAGCTACCCCATCAGCATTTGTATACAGCAATATTAATAAGACTGCATCCCATGATATCCTAGTATTATTTTCATTATCACTCAAGTCCTTTGTCTGGAAGAACCCTGAAGCAATTTTTTTTTGTTTCTTCATTTTTGTAACCTTCACCTTCTTTTGAACCTTTCCATCTCTCTTGTGATCTATATGGTCTAATGAAAACTTTTCTGAATTTTTGAAGGTCTATTAGGTTTATTGCCCTCATCAATTATTCTCTACATGTGTCCCCTCTCTCAAAGGTTACGTTGTGTGTGTGTAATTACCTAACTATGTGTGTGTGTGTGTGTGTGATTACCTAATTGTGGTTACCTACTTGTGTTTACGGGAAAGAGCCCAAAGCTCGTATCTTCCCGTCTCCTGATCGGTTCCATTTTATACTTAGTGATACTTATCATACCTGTCCTTAAAACTATGGCTTGAGATAGCATTAACTACCTCCTCGCTTAGCCAATTCCAATTATCAACTACTCTTACACTGAAAAAGTATTTTCTTACATCCTGCAAAGAAGTTTTCTTACGAAGCTTCAAACTATGACCTCTAGTTCTAGAGCCAGCCATATCAAAATATCGATCCCTATCCACTCTATCATAACCATGAAGGAATTTAAAGACTGTCACCATATCCCCCCTCACTCTTCTAGCTTCGAGTGATGGTAAGTCTAATTCCCTCAGCCTCTCATCATAACTGAGATTGCGCATTTCTGGCACCAGTTTCGTGGCATGTCTTTGAACTTTTTCAAGCTTAGCTATGTGTTTTTTCAAGTGCGGATTCCAAAAGGGGGCTGCATATTCGAGTTTTGGCCTCACATAGGTTACATAAATATTTCTGAACATTTCCTTGTCCATGTGCCTGAAGGCTACCCTTACATTTGATAAGAATGCATATGCTGCCCTTACTATGCCATTTATATGTATTTCTGGAGACAAATCTGCTAGTATGTTTACTCCTAGATCTCTCTCATTTTCTGTCTCTTGAAGTTGTACTCCAGCCACCGAGTAGTCAAGCTTGGGCCTTCTTGCACTTGTACCCATTCTCATTACCTTACATTTTGAAGTATTGAATTTCATTAGCCACTTTTCTGACCACTCATGCAGATTATTTAGATACTCCTGAAGTTCTCTACCATTGTTCTCGTTTTTTACTTTCTTCACAATCTTTGCATCATCTGCAAACATATTCATGAATGAATTTACAGACTCTGGTAGGTCATTTACATATACAAGGAACAAAAGTGGCCCTAAAACTGAACCCTGTGGAACTCCACTACTAACTCTTCACCATTCAGACACTGAGTGTCTTACTCTAACGCTCTGTTCCCTTCCTTCTAAGTAAGTTTTTATCCATTCCAAAACATTTCCACCTATTCTAGCCATTGCTTGCAGCTTCCTAATAAGTCTCCCATGTGGAACAGTGTCAAACGCTTTCTGGAAGTCTAGGAATATGCAGTCTGCCCAGCCCTCTCTTTCCTGTAAGATTTGGCTTACCTCATCATAAAATTCTAATAAGTTTGTTACTGTTAATCTACCCTCTCTGAAGCCATGTTGCCTCACTGACAAAAAGTTGAAGGATTCCAAGTGAAGAGAGATATGTTTCCCTAGTAGTTTCTCCATAACTTTGCAAACTATGCTGGTCAAGGAATCTGGTCTATAGTTCAGAGCCGTATCCCTCCTTCCCTTTTTGAAGATAGGTATCACATTTGCTTGTTTCCAGCATCTTGGAATCTCCCCTGACTTCAGTGACTTTTTAAATATGGTACTTAGTGCCACTGATATTGAGTTTGCGCATTTTTTAAGCACATGAGGGGATATGTCATCAGGACCTGTAGCTTTATGAACATCTAAATCCATCAGCGCTTTGCATACCTCTGTGGCTGTAAGGTTGATGTTCTCTAATACCGGCCCTTGAGCTTCTATCACTGCAATCTGAGGGGGTGGGGTATTTTCTACTGTAAATACTGACTGAAACTCCTTGTTCAATTCTTTGCAGATCTCTTCATCCGTCTCAGTGATGCTTCCATCCGCTCTCTTTAGCCTTAAAACCTGTTCTTTTACCTTCAGTTTTCCTCTGATAAAGCTGTGGAAAAGCTTGGGATTTTCTTTAGCCTTCCTGGTGATGTCCCTCTCATAGTCTCTCTCTGCCTCTCTCCTTTTACTTAGGAAGTCATTTCTTGCTCTTTTGTAGGTTTACCAGGCATTTATGTTTTTTCTCCTCCTATACCTTTTCCAGCATTTGTCTCTCCACTCCTTAGCTCTTTTACACCCATTATCGAACCATTTCTCTCTGGCATGAATTACACCTACTTTGGTGACAGGTATGCAGCAATCTACTCTCTTCCCATATTTCTCACAAAAGATGTCATACATTTCTTGTACAGATTTGTTGTAAAATAAGGTTCTCCAGTCAAGAACTACAAAAGGCTCATTCATTTTGATGTAATCTCCTTTCGGATAGTTCCTCCTCATGTCCTCAGTGCCTCTACTCTCAGGAAGAATATCTTCAATGATATACTCCATCAACAACACACAGTGGTCACTCTTTCCAATTGGTGGTACATACTCAATTTTTTCAATATCCAACACATTATCTGTGAACACTAGATCAAGTAGTGATGGCTCATCCCCACCCCTGGCCCTTGTTGGTTCCATTACATGTTGGTGTAGGAAATTCCCTTGTGTGCATAAGTACCTAATTGTGCTTATGGGAAACAGACCCAAGCTCGTAACTTCCCGTTTCCTGGTCAGTTCCATTTTATACTTAGTGATACTTATCATACTTGTCATTAAAACTATG
Organism: Halocaridina rubra; assembly: GCA_037179515.1. Lineage (NCBI taxonomy): Eukaryota > Metazoa > Arthropoda > Malacostraca > Decapoda > Atyidae > Halocaridina > Halocaridina rubra. The sequence goes on along the minus strand of JAXCGZ010021068.1, from coordinate 25,753 downwards.
GATTGAGTTAGCATTAACTATGCCCTCACTTGGCGAATTTCAATTATTAACTACTTCAAACTATGACCTCTAGTTCTAGTGCCAGCCCATATCAAAATACCTATCCCTATCCACTCTGTCATAACCATGAAGAAATTTAAAAACCGTCACCATATCCCCCCTCATTCCTCTAGTTTCGAGTGAGAGTAAGTCTAATTCCCTCAGCCTATCCTCATAACTGAGATTGTGTATTTCTGGCACCAGTTTCGTGGCATGTCTTCAAACTTTTTCCAGCTTAACTACGTGCTTTTTCAAGTGTGGATTAAAAAAGGGGGCTGCATATTCAGGCTTTGGCCTCACATAGGTTACATAAATATTTCTGAATATTTCCTTGTCCATGAGAGAGAAAAGAGTAACGACAAAGAAACAATCGATAATCTATCTCAACAAATAAATTCTGCAAATCAACAAATAGCCACCTTAGAAGAACGCTTGAATTACCAAGAAGACTATTCCAGAAGAAACAACATCCGATTAAGCAGTGTAGAGGAGAGACGCGATGGGGAGACCTGGGAGCAAACTACGACGATGGTATCAGCCCTGATAGCCGATAAATTACAGCTAGAAGGCATGACGTTGGAGAGAGCTCACAGGGTGGGACAACTTCATGATGACAAACCTCGAACCATAGTGGTTCGTTTCTCCCACTACTGTGACAGAGAGACGGTCATGCGAAATGCCAAAAAGTTGAAAGGCACCAAGATCTACCTTAATGATGACCTGTGTGCCGCATCACAGGCAATAAAATTTGCAAAGATGCCACAACTAAAAAAGGCTAGATCAGAAGGGATATTTGCCTGCTTTAAACATACGAAGCTCATCGTGAAGGAACGACACAACTCCGAGAGTGTGGCTGGTGCAGTGGGTGCTGTGGGTGGCGTGGATGAGGAGTTGACCAGGATCGGTGGTGCGGGGGTGGGGGCGCGGGAGTGGGGGGGCAGGAGAGTGATATGTCATCACCCGCACCCCCTCCTGCCGTGTCTCCCGCCACGGGAGCTATAAAACGCTCACACCCTAAACCAATAAATGGCCAGAAGAACCCGTAAGATATGGTAGAAGTAAATGGTAGCTTGTAAGTCAGTAATGTAAAAGTAGTATAATTTATTTCTTCACCATGGCTGTGAATAGATACCTCCCATACTATTCCATTAGTGACTATGAACTTATAAGGCTAACAAACAACAACAAAGTACTTCCCAATTATTTATGTATTAATGAGCTTGATAAGATGATATTTAACCCACTTGACCTTGAAAATGAAATAGATTTGTTTTTGAATAATATGAGAAATGCAACCAACTCTTTTTCAGTTTATATATACTTAAATGAACTGTATTCAAATTTAAATAAATCTAATGCTATTTCGGTTTTGTGCATGAACATTAGAAGTCTTGCAAATAATCTTCAAATATTTGTTGATCAATGTTTAACAGAAAATAATATATGTGATGTAATGGGTTTTTCGGAGACTAGGCTGGATAATGTTATTGAATCGTTGTATAATATAACAGGGTACAATATGTTCACTCAGAACAGAGACAGGAAAGGTGGAGGTGTATGTATGTATGTAGCTAATAAGTATAGCTCGAGTGTTATAAACGAGTGCAGTATGATGGAACGATTCATTGAATGTGTTAGTGTACAGGTACATAACGGTAAGGAAAATTGCTTCTTTGCATCTGTATATAGACCACCAAAGGTGAACATGCCTGAATTCCTTGAAGCTTTACTGAAAGTATTTGATTTTGCAGCAAGAAAAAAGTACAAAACTATTTATTTATTCGGTGATTGGAACTTAGATTTGTTTAAAATAAATGATCAAAGAGTAACTGATTTTATAAACTTAATGTATTCACATGGCTGCTTTCCAATAACTACTAAACCTACGAGAGTAACTGAAAATAGTGCATCTCTAATCGATCATATATGGACCACAAATCTTGAAGACAACATAAGTAATTACATAGTGTACACTGACATAACAGATCATTTTGCAGTATACTCCCAGTTTAAAAAAGAAGAACATAAATTTGATGCATATGTAGAAAAAAGACATTACTCTGATGATAACATAGCTAAATTTACTAAAGATATATCACATGAAAAATGGCAACATATCATTGACATAAATAATGCAAATGAAGCTTTTAATAAATTTCACTGTACATTTAGAGATAAATTTCTAGACTGGTTTCCTCTAAGAAAATCGACTGTAAATAATAAAACCAACAGATGCCCACACATAACTGCAGGATTAAAAAATAGTATCAAAGAAAAACACCGATTAGAAAGGCTTGCATCAAAATGGCCTTTGTCTTTTGGAACCAGATATATATCTTACAGGAACAAATTAGTAACACTACTTCGAGCTGCAAAAAATAGATATTTTCAGGATAAGCTTAAGAAGGAACAAGGAAACAGCAAGTCCACCTGGAATACAATAAACAGCCTAATGGGACGAAAACAAATTAATCATTCAAAGGAAATCAAATCAAAAAATGATAATGACCACACTGCTGATATCTTTAATAATCATTTCTTAACTATAGCACAACCAACACAGGAACAACAAAATGAGCAACAAAACTCACACCGACAGTTTCTTAATAATCCACAGACTTTCGTTTTACTTGTATCCTGTTACAAGGGAGGAAGTCACTAAATATATAAAAACCTTAAAACCAAATACAGCATCGGGATATGATGAAATTCCATCAAAACTACTCCAGGTCACTGCCCATTACATTGGTACCCCACTTACCCACATAATCAATCTATGTTTTCAGCAAGGATGTTTTCCAGACAAACTAAAAAGTGCTAAAGTAATACCTATTTTTAAGTCAGGCACTGTAGATGATGAAAATAACTATAGACCTTTATCTATCTTACCATCTTTAAGTAAACTGTTTGAAAAAGCGATTGTTCGCAGACTTAAAGAATTCCTTGAAAAGTTCAACCTATTATCCGAAAATCAATACGGATTCCGTAATAATAAGACCACTGAAAAAGCAATAATGAACTTTACAAGTGATGTTTATCAAAATTTGGAAAATAAAAACTTTGTTGCATGGGTTTTCCTAGACTTGTCCAAAGCATTTGACTCATTAGACCATGATATACTAATAGAAAAACTAACTTGTGTGGGTATTAGGGGAGCACCATTACAGTTATTTAAGAGCTAATTGAAAAATAGAAAACAAGCCGTATATTGTAATGGGAAAGCATCTTTGTTGCAAACTATTGAGAGGGGAGTACCACAGGGATCAATACTGGGCCCATTGTTAGTTTTAGTTAATATAAATGATATTTCCAATGCCAGCAATAAATTCAAATATATTCTCTATGCAGATGACACCAACCTTCTCTTGCATGATAATAACCTTGACCACCTTTATTCTGTTTTAAATAGTGAACTAGAAAAAATTAACAGCTGGGTCTCTGTTAATAAATTAAAGCTAAATGTTTCCAAAACTGACTATATCTTATTTCAAAATAGATCTGTAGTACACAATATTGGTCAAGTTAATATGAATGGGTATGAAGTTAAAAGAGTTGCTTGTAAGAAATTTTTGGGAGTAATTATTGATGAAAATTTAAGTTGGAAATATCATATTCAATCTGTCTGCTCAAAACTGTCCAAGACGTGTGGAATTTTGTATAAAATTCGCCATAACCTAACAAATGAGGCCTTAAAAAGCATATACTATTCCCTGTGTTATCCTCATATTATATACTGTTTGTCCATCTGGGGTTGTACTTGGCCGTCAATTGTAAGGGATGTATTTGTAACTCAGAAAAGACTGATCAGAACTATTACATATAGTGGAAAATATGACTCAACTTCCTCTTATTCAAGGAGCTAAACTTGCTTAAATTTAATTACTTGATACAGTATTTCTGTCTTATTACTATTCATAGTGATGTTAATGATAACAGAAAATTATTTAGATTTATTCAACACAACCATGGAACCAGAGGTAACAATATAAATTTGATATGTCCACAGTCGAGAACAACCTTTAACAAATTTTCTATTCACTGTTTTGGCCTTAAATGTTGGAATGCATTACCAGAAGATTTAAAAGCAATAACTGGCACAACTTTATTTAAAAAGAAACTCATACAGCATTTATTTACTAGGCAAAATCAAGCAGTGTTGATTAATAATTAATACAGTATTAGTGTATCATTATGTCCAGGTTAAGGTCAGGCTACCTTTTTTGTTTTATTACAAGATAAGTATGAGATTGCTATATTGGAGCTTTTGTTAACTATTGCCGTCATACCTTAATTTATGTGAAATGTATATTAAACTGCCTGCCAAGAAGCTCTTGCTCAGCAGGCTAATGCCACTGAATATAATGTACATAGTTATCCCTGTATGTATATTAAATATTTGGCAATAAAATCTATGACTATGACTATGACTATATGCCTGAAGGCTACCCTTACATTTGATAAGAAGGCATATGCTGCCCTTACTATGCCATTTATATGTAGTTCTGGAGACAAATCTGCCAGTATGTTTACTCCTAGATCTCTCTCATTTTCTGTCTCTTGAAGTTGTACTCCAGCCACCAAGTAGTCAAGCCTGGGCATTCTTGCACTTGTACCCAGTCTCATTAACTTACATTTTGAAGCATTGAATTTCATTAGCCACTTTTCTGACCACTCATGCAGACTATTTGGATCTTCCCGAAGTTCTCTACCATTGTTCTCGTTTCCTACTTTCTTCACAATCTTTGCATCATCTGCAAACATATTCATGAATGAATTTACAGACTCTGGTAGGTCATTTACATATACAAGGAACAAAAGTGGCCCTAAAACTAAACCCTGTGGAACTCCACTACTAACTCTTATTCATTCAGACACTGAGTGTCTTACTCTAACCCTCAGTTCCCTTCCTTTTAAGTAAGTTTATATCCATTCCAAGACATTTCCACCTATTTTAGCCATTGCTTGCAGCTTCCTAATAAGTATCCCATGTGGAACAGTGTCAAATGCTTTCTGGAAGTCTAGGAATATGCAATCTGCCCAGCCCTCTCTTTCCTGTAAGATTCGGCTTTCCTCATCATAAAATTCTAATAAGTTTGTTACTGTTGATCTACCTTCTCTGAAGCCATGTTGCCTCACTGACAAAAAGTTGAATGATTCCAAGTGAAGAGAGATATGTTTCCTTAGTAGTTTCTCAATAACTTTGCAAACTGTGTTTTTCAAGGAAACTGGTCTATAGTTCAGAGCCGTATCCCTCCTTCCCTTTTTGAAGATAGGTATCATGTTTGCTTGTTTCCAGTATCTTGGAATCTCCCCTGACTCCAGTGACTTTTTAAATATGATACTTAGTGCCACTGATATTGAGTTTGCGCATTTTTTAAGTACATGAGGGGATATGTCATCAGGACCTGTAGCTTTATGAACATCTAAATCCATCAGCCCTTTGCATACCTCTGTGGCTGTAAGGATGATGTTCTCTAATACCAGCCCTTGAGCTTCTATCTCTGCAATCTGAGGGGGTGGGGTATTTTCTACTGTAAATACTGACTGAAACTCCTTGTTCAATTCTTTGCAGATCTCTTCATCCATCTCAGTGATGCTTCCCTCCGCTCTCTTAAGCCTTAAATCCTGTTCTTTTACCTTCAGTTTTCCTCTGATAAAGCTGTGGAAAAGCTTGGGATTTTCTTTAGCCTTCCTGGTGATGTCCCTCTCATAGTCTCTCTCTGCCTCTCTTCTTTTACTTAGGTAATCATTTCTTGCTCTTTGTAGGTTTGCCAGGCATTTATGTTTTTTCTCCTCCTATACCTGTTCCAGCATTTGTCTCTCCACTCCTTATCTCTTTTACACTCATTATTGAACCATTTCTCTCTGGCATGAATTACACCTACTTTGGTGACAGGTGTGCAGCAATCTACTATCTTCCCATATTTCTCACAAAAGATGTCATACATTTCTTGTACAGATTTGTTGTAAAATAAGGTTCTCCAGTCAATAACTGAAAAAAGCTCATTCATTTTGATGTAATTTCCTTTCGGATAGTTCCTCCTCATGTCCTCAGTGTGTGTGTGTGTGTGTGTGTGTGTGTGTGTGTGTGTGTGTGTGTGTGTGTGTGTGTGTGTGTGTGTGTGTACTTACCTACTTGTACTTACCTAATTGTGTTTACGGGAAAGAACCCAAAGCTCGTATCTTCCCGTCTCCTGATCGGTTCCATTTTATACTTAGTGATACTTATCATACCTGTCCTTAAAACTATGGATTGAGATAGCATTAACTACCTCCTCACCTAGCGAATTCCAATTATCAACTACTCTTACACTGAAAAAGTATTTCCTTACATCCTGCAAAGAAGTTTTTTTTACAAAGCTTCAAACTATGACCTCTAGTTCTAGAGCCAGCCATATCAAAATATCAATCCCTATCCACTATATCATAACCTTGAAGGAATTTAAAGACTGTCACCATATCCCCCCTCAATCTTCTAGCTTCGAGTGATGGTAAGTCTAATTCCCTCAGCCTCTCATCATAACTGAGATTGCGTTTTTCTGGCACCAGTTTCGTGGCATGTCTTTGAACTTTTTCAAGCTTAGCTATGTGCTTTTTCAAGTGTGCATTCCAAAAGAGGGCTGCATATTCCAGTTTTGGCCTCACATAGGTTACATAAATATTTCTTAACATTTCCTTGTCCATGTGTATGCTCGCGTGCTTGTTTACCTACTGTGTTTTTTTTTACTCAGTGATACTTATCATATTTGACTTTAAAACTATGAATGCATATTGCATTTATTGTTTCCTAGCTTGGCAAGTTCCAGCCATTACTATTCCTTTACTAAAAATAAGGTACTTCCTTACATCCTGCAAAGAAGTGCTCTTACGAAGATTCAAACTATGGCATCTAATTCTAGTCACTCACATCAAAAAAATTGTTCCCTATCATATTTGTCAAAGCATGAAAGATTTTTAAAACCGCCACCATACACCTCCCTCCTTCTAGTTTTGTCTAGGCGGCACTTAGTGTACCGTTAACATATACAGTAAATGAGTTACAAACAAGCAAACAAACAAACATTTCTTTCCATTTTTGTACAATGGCTATTCTTATACAACCTAAGAGTAACTTAAAAGTAGACATGTAATTGAACTAATAAGTAAGAGGGTAATATATACACTAAATTTAAATATAGTTCTCCTAGAAAATAATAATACTGTCATAAAAATATTAACAGTAATGTTAATAGTAAAGTAGTAATAATAACACTCAATACAGGATCACTATTATTGGCGTCATCACCATATTTGTTTTCCATACAATAAGAATAATTAGTTTTTACCTTAGAGAACAGAGAAGGCGATATCAGTTTACATATTGAGAGGTTAGTGTTAAGGGAAATTGCATTAAATCATTAAGTTTAATTAATGTGTGAGCAGCAACAATTTGTCCAAAAGAAAACTATATAGTTTGCCTTTGAAAGCTGCAAAGGAAGATGAATTTTCAAGATGCTCTGGAATATTGTTCCAGAGTGTTGACACTTTAATAGTGATCATCTTTGAACCTGCTACGGTATTTGTTCTCTGAATAAAGAGCTCACTACTCTGTCTTATGTTGGTTTCCCTTACATCCCTGACTGTTTTTAAATCAAATAGCCAACTAGGATAACGATGGTTCAAAATTTTGTACACAAAACCATAAATAGCTTAGGCGACCTTGTTTTCTGCCTACAGCCACCCAAGTTTTTTTGAGAGCTAGTGGGATGTGGTCATATTTTCTTATTCTTTCCAGTGCAACTTGAGCTGCAAAATTAATAAACTTCTGTATTCTGTTTATCTGAGTCTTAGTGGTAGCTCCCCAAACAGTTATGCAGTAATTAATGTGACTTAGGGCTAGAGATTCAACAACAGTTATTCGAGTGGTAGTCTCAAAATTGTCTTTTATACGTGATAAGTACATAAATGTTCCTGTAACCTTTTTGCATACTTTATCTATATGGGAATCAAACAACATGTAGTTATAAAAGTGAATTCCTAGATTTTTTACTGTTTTGCTAGGTGTAATGATATTGCCACAAAAAATTAACTGTTGTGTTTTCTGGAATTTGTGCTATATGGAACCTTAAGCCAATAAACATGCATTGTGTTTTATTTTCGTTACTTAACAGCCCAATTTCTTGAAGATAGGTTTTAATTTTTGACAGTGTTTTCTGCTCTTAAGGTTAACTCTGGGAGATTATTAATATCACCACTAAGGAGTAGTTGAGTGTCAACTGCATATTGTATAACTAGACAGTCAGAAATGAAAGAAGATAGATCATTTACATAAATGGAGAAGAGGATAGGACCAAGTACTGATCCCTGTGAAACACCAAATGATGCATTTTTTTGGCATAGATATAATGCTGTTAAGACAGATAGATTGTTTGCGATTAGATAGATACTCTCTAAACCAGCTCGGATCAATATTTAGGTTAGTGCATTTTCTTATAAAAATTTTATGGCTTACACTGTCGAAGGCTTTTGATAAGTCTAATAATACAAGAAGAGAGATTTTTTTCATATCTATATTATTATAGATACTATTCGTAACTTTGAGCAGTGCAGTTTCCATCGAGAGTTTCGATCTGAACCCATGTTGGTTAATAGCAAATAGTCTAATTGACTCTAAATATGACATAAGTTGGCATGCAACAATTTTTTCTAATATTTTACAGAAAATGGGTAGCAGGGAAATGGGACGATAGTTTGTCACATCTTCTCTGTCCCCCTTTTTATACAGAGATATTACTTGTGATTTTTTCCAAGAGTCAGGAAGCCTTTTAGTACCAATGGAAGTGTTCATATTAACTAGAATATAAGATACAATCATGGGTAGAGCATCTTTGATGAATTGAAATGGTATACCAACTGGACCATATGAGCCAAAGTTTTTTAGGCTCTTTATGGTAAGAATTAGGGTAGCACAATCGACAGGATTTATCTTGAAGTACTTTTTTGTGTTTACATTGGAAGAAATTATATTTAAGTAATTACTCATGTTCACTGAGTTGATGTTTCTTGTTGTTTCTCATATGTATTTTTCACAACGTTAGCAAAATAGTTATTAAAGTTTTCTCCATTGTCTTTCAACTCCGTAATATTTTCATACCTTTCTGAAATAGTTTTTCCATTTGGTATCATGCTTCTTATCACTTTCCATGTTGCCCCTGTATCATTCTAGAGTCATTAAATTAATTTTGTAAAAGTCTTTTTTACCTTTATCGATGACAGATCTGACATATTTCTTTTCAACTTTATAACGTTCATGGAGAATCATATCATATTTATTCACTTTTAGCTCTTTTTGAATTTGATTTCTGATTTGCATTGCCTCTTTGATGTCATTAGTTAGCCAGGGAGCTGAGGGGCGGATTATTTTTCTTGTTACAATGGGTGTACAACTATCTAAGCATTCACGGAAGACTTTTGTTAGAATCTCAACCTGCAAATTGACGTTATCTGTGTTTATTATACTATTAAGTATATTTCTGTAGTTGATTAATGCTTCACAAAAGATATCAGGGGAGTAATTTTTTAGACTGGAATGTCTTGAAGAAAGGCTTCCTTTTGAGCTTGTTTATGTTTAGCATAGCAATGTTGAGTTCGTGGTCTGCAATTGGGCAGGGAACTACATCCAATAGCGTATACTTTCCACTTTATTTGTTATTATCAGATCTATTAGAGTCCTAGAATTAGGGGTTATGTGGGTCGGTTTTGTCAATATTTGTGTTAACTTCACAGTGTTGATCACCCTTTTCATTTTGTTAACTGCTGAGAGCAAGTCATCATTAAAGTCACCAAGTTTGTATACAGGTTTATGGTGCACACAGATATTTCTGAATGTTTCCAGTAGATGAGTGAATGAACTGGAAGGTGGTTTTGGGTGATGGTAAACACACCCCACAATGAAAGATGGAAGTATCTGATATTGCACTGTGATCCATATATCTTCGAGCTCTTTTTTTTCTAGACCTGTGATAATTTCTGATGCACAAAGATAATTTCTAACATAAATGCAGACCCCACCCCCTCGCCCATGGACATTGCAAAAAATTTTAAACTCTGGAATATTCACATATTTATTTTCAGTTGTAAGAGGAAGCCAAGTTTCACTTACACAGAGGATATCTATGTTGTAACCTTTATTAGCATTATTATTTCCTCAAAATGAGCAAGAAGGGATTGAGCATTCACATGTACTAATGTTACATTCTTACCATGTTTCATCAGGGTGGTATCCGTAGCCATAGTTGTAGTTTTTTCTTGGGTCTGTCCATGATTTGTTTCGACTGTGTGATTCTGCTGGGAATTCATCATCATAGTGTGTTCTCGGCATAGCCCATGGATCCTGGTGACTGTACCTGCTATTGGGTGGGTAATGCTGCTTGAGTATGTGCCATGATATGATCGGGCCTTCCCAAAGTTTGTATGCCTAGGTGAGTGTCTAGGGTTGTAAGAGCCATCTCTCCAGGAGAAGTCTCTTGTGCGTGGACAGTGATAAGAGAGATTTGTATTGTGTCTCTTTCTGTAGTCTTGCGGATAGGGGATTTTTTCATAAGCTCTTTGATGTTTATTTTGGTATGACTGTAGTTTGGGATATATTGTAGATAACCCAGGTTGTGTCCACTGTTTGTCCCCGCGATATGGCTAGACAATTGTGCCTGTAGACCATTGATTCAGTTTGTAAGTCATGTATTCAAATCCTTTCGATATTGTTATTGCGAAGGAGACCCAATTTGGTTTGCGAAGAAAGCTCCTTAATCAAGACATCTTCAGAGGTAATGCCTTGATTTGTCTCTTAAAGGGGTTGCCAGGAATGCGAATATATATTTGAGCTGTATCCCTTGCACTTGCATTATTGGGTAACTGTGGCTGTGGGGGAGAGGACTTCGATGGAATGTTTAGATTAGAGACTGCTTCTATTTTGTCTTTTCTGTTTTCTTCACTGTTTTGCAACCTATTGCTGGGTTGGTTATTTGTGCTGGATGGTGTAATTTGGCTGTCCTGCTTAGTGATAGTTGTTGTGTTGTTAGGAGTAGTGGAGAAGGGCTCTATATCTTCTTCGCTGTTTTGCAACCCTTTACCGGGTTGGTTATTTGTGCTGGAAAGAATCTTTTTCTGGTTAGTGCCTGTTGTTGTGTTGTTGTGAAGACTCGAATGTTATGGCATATGTATTATTTGAGCAAAACAAGAAATCTTGCAGTAGTGAAAGAATTAAAATACAGACATTTGTATTTATTCGAGGAAAAAAATGAATTTATCATTCTCAATATTAATTATGCTAATTTGATGCTGCCAGCAGAATCTGATTTACAGAAAGCATATTCCACATATCTTGAAGAATGAAATATATTGCGATTCCAGCTAACTTGAAGGGACGAATCATAATACAATAAAAAAAGAAAAGAAAACCCCTCCTTGTACTCTGGTGTAGGAGTATAAAGATTTTAGTGCTAATTATCTTAAAATTGTGATACCATTTTATTTATGAGTGTGACACCTGGACTGACAAAAGAATATTGCCCTCATCATTTTTATGTGACACCGGGACAGGCAAAGAATACTGCCTTCCTAGGGCCTGGGAACCAAGAAAACGACAAAAGAAATAAAGATATAGATGGGGAGTGTGGGGTTTTGTCAGATGTAAAGGGATAATAAGAGATGGGTAATGCATACGCCAGAATATTCAGTGTAAATGTTGGTATAGGAAAAGAACTGTAACTGGAGGAAGGCTTAGCAGCGAACTGTCCTGATCAGTCCCATTACAGTCCAAAAAACCTTCCGTCGTAGTATAGCAATGGGGGCTATTGACATGGGCCAACCTACTGCGTACAAATACACTTAAAGTAAGATGAAATTCTGGACATGACTGCTGACAGGTGCTGAGGGGGTAGGCCAATAATACCGCCTCCATGTTCCCCTGCATGTCCTAAAAATGGACTGAACGAGGAGGAGCGAGGGAACTCGGAATCCTCTCCTCTGTATATTAGTACCAAAGTGAGTTAAGTTTTTGCTTTGACTCAGCCACTCCCTTTATAAGGGGGATTTTGGCTTTTGTATATAGATAGATTTCATTATCTAGCAATGTAGTGGCAGCCTACTGATATTTGTTTTATTATGCTGTATGAATAATCCTAACTGAAATGAAGCACATGTTGTGGTGGAAAAACGAATGAAATTCAGTAGAAAATTTGGTGGTAGCACAGTATTACCGGGACTGATCTTTGCACATTCTACGCTTCATTTAATCAGCCAATTCATTTTTTTATATTATTTGCTCTTCTATGCAATGAGTTCTTTGGATTATATATGTCCGGTGTCTACTGTAAAGTGACCATCTCTTATTCATATTTTCTTCTTAACACCTTCTTCAAGCCGTCCTTATCCCTTTACGTATGCCCTTTCTATTTTATCTTGAGACCACTCGTGTTCTCTCTTTATTCCATATTTAATTCGAGCATATATATTGTAAAACTTAGCTACGGAGAACGTCTTTCTCGGTGAACACTTCACATTTCCTATCCGGGGAAACGGAGGCATAACAGCATCGAGTCTAAGTTAGGGTTATGGCTGGGATTATCTGAGATGTCATCGTTGCCTTTTATCAAGGAATTGGTTTTAGAAAAATGTTCAGGCTTAATGGTGATGCATAAATTCCTCTCAAAAAGATTTTTTTTTTTTTGCAACATAGAATGACTTTTTTTTTCCTCGAATAATTAACCTCATTTATCGTTTGAAAATATATATTACCTTATATGTAAAATCGCAAGGGGAAGTTTTAATCATTATGTACTACACTCATATATATATATATATATATATATATATATATATATATATATATATATATATATATATATATATATATATATATATATATATATATATATATATATATATATATATATATATATACATACAATGGCTGCAGTTCCCCTTGTAAAGGGATGGTCGAGTCAAAGTGCACATTTACCAAAAACCAATTCACTCAAATTATTCTTCTCAGATCCTCCGGGAAAAAGGGTTGCCACAGTCCCTCCCACCATCACACTGCTTGCTTCACCCACTAGGTTGGTAGGAGAGTTCTCTTACTGTGAGGCTGACAGCCTAACTGGTTTACCCCCACCACTTCATCTCACGGTAACAGTCCCCCAACACCCACCCATTCTGGAAGACCACTGTTGAGAAACTGAACATTGATCTCATTGCAACTTTAGTCAAGTAGAATCATGCAATTAGAGCCTGATATTAAATTGTCTTGAACTCACTGAAGCAGAAACTAGAGGGCACCTCCTCTATGATGATTTTTTCTTCTTATGAGGGTAACACCAGGACAGACAAAAACTACCCTAATCAATAAAGACCCAGTCACAAGAAAACTCCAAGACAAAGGAAGAGAAAAAGGTTAAGGACAAGGCAGAGATGAGGTAATATCACACAAACGAAAACGACTGACAGAAAAAACAGTCAAAGTACAGAGGACACAGAGATATGGAGGACCAGGCCCTGGGATGAATATAGATCCGATTTTTGAAGGATGATAGGTCATAAAAATTAGGAATGACAGAAGGAGGAAGAGCATTCCAGAGTCTGGAGGTAGATGGGAAAAAGCAGTCGCTGCACCGACCAATCCGCAGAGTTACAAATCTCCACACAGTAGCTGTGAGATGAAGCAGCTTGGCGAGTGTTACACGGCCTTGGCAGTGGGGGAGGGATGCAACTCGCCAACTCATCAGAGCAGCGATGGAAGTAGTAGCGATAGAAAAGAGAAAGGGAAGATATCTACAGTGAAGAGAGAGAGAATCCAGATTAGAAGTAAGAGAAGGATCATTAATGAGTCTGACTGCCTTAGATTCAACCCTATCAAGGAGATAAGTATAATAAGAAGCACTCCAGATGTGTGAGCAGTATTCCAAGCAGGGATGGATGAGTCCTCTATAAATTTTAAGTAGCTATAAAGAGGAAAAGCAATGACGGAAACGAAACAAAACCCCAACTTTTTGGATGAAGATTAGAAATTTGGATTATGTGATTCCTCCAAGACAAGTTAGAGGCTATATAGATTCCTATATGTTGACAGAAGTAAGAGGGTAAATTTCGTTAGTTTTGAAGACAATAGCATTATCAGGAGGAGAAGAAGACAAAGAGATAGCCAGAAACCGTGTCTTGGAGGCATTGAATTTAACTAAATCTTGAGTGCCCCACTCAGATACCCTCTGCAAATCAGAGTTGATTGTAGAAGAAAGAGTGATACGAAACTGATTACGAGTAGCAGATGAAAGTTGAGATGAAAAGGCAGAGGAAAAGTGAAGGGTAGAATCATCAGCAAAGGCATGAAGAAGAGAGGAAGATGGGGATTGTGGAAGATCATTGATGACGAGAAGGAACAGTGTAGGTGGAAGAACAGAGCCTTTGGAACACCACTGGTAACAGAGGAAGGCTAGATGTCGCACCCTCAACAACTACAAGTATAAAACGGTCAGAAAGAAAACTGGAAATCAGAGAACAGAAAGAAGGGGCAAAGCCATAGGAAGGGAGTTTGGCCAACAGAGCCTTATGCCAGACTCTGTCAAAAGCCTTAGAGATATCAAGGGCAACAACAAAGGACTCCCCATAGTTCCTCAGAGAAGATGACCATACATGAGTAAGATAGGAAAAGAGGTCACCAGTGGATCTTGCCTTGCTGAAGCCGCACTGGTGATCGGAGATACGTGAGTTAGATTCAAGGCATTTCAGGATGTGAGCATTGGTCAAAACTTTGAAAGCTTTAGCAATAGAGGAGGTTATTCCAATAGGTCAGTAGTTTGAATGAATAGAGCAGTCACCCTTCTTAGGAACAGGTTGAACTAGAGCATGATTCCAAGATGAAGGATAGATACTGGTTGATAGAATGAGGCGAAAAAGACGGCAAAGCACAAGAGCCAGTTCATCTGCAAACTCCTTAAGGAATCTTGCAGAGATACCATCGGGTGAAGAACCTTATGAACTTTGCATGAAGAAAGGATAAGAGGGCATAGGGTTAGAGAGGGGTAAAGATTGAGGAACAGGTGTGCTGGAATCGTTTATAAAAGAGTTGGCAGGAAAATGAGAGCCAAAGAGAGTGGCTTTGAAAGTGGGAGAGCAAGCTATAGAACCATCAGAAAGAATGAGAGGGGGAAAGCTTGAATTACAGAAGTTTTTGGAGAGGATTTTGGCTAAGGACTAAAAGCATTTGTCAGTGGGAGAGGAGTTAAGGTCATCAACTTTCCTTCTTATAAAGGAAGCCTTAGACCTTTGATTCTGAGCAGTACAGTGATTCCTAGCAACAATAAAAGCAGAGCGAGTTGAAACGGAAGGAGAGGCTTGGTAAGATCGGTGTGCCCGATTCCTGGCTTGGATAGCCATGGAGAAAGTTTCCTGATCGTCACAAACATGCAGCAAACACTCTTGATCTATTTCTTACTTCTAACCCTTCAAACTACTCTTATTCTGTGCTTTCCTCTCTTGGCAAATCTGACCACTCTCTGATCTCAATCTTTTCCATTTTTGCTCCCCCTACACCAATCCCTCCTACTCAACGCCGCCTTTGGCTCTTTGAGCTTACCCAACATGAAAATTTGTGTAATTTCCTCTTTGACTTCCCATGGGATGACTACCGCTTTCAGTCCCGCAATCCTGGTCAAGTAGCTCTAAAAGTTGCCGAGAGCATGACCTCGGCAATGGAGGCGTACATCCCTTCTTCTACAAAACACGAGTACGATGTTTGATAAGTTGCTCCTGATAATGAGTAATAGAAAAGGCAAGGGCCTCACTTCCTCTCACATCAGTGTGAGAAGAATGAACCCACTCACTGTGGTGTACACTGAAGTCTCTAATGTAGAGAATTTCAGCATGTGGTGAGAAGATAGCAAGAGTAGTCTCCGTGGCTCAAGCGGTAGCGTCCGCAACTCTGTGTCGGCAGGTCGAGGGTTCGCGCCCCGTCACAGACTGAGGTTAGTAAGGGCATACACTCAGGGTATTGATTACACATGCCAAAACAAGTCCTTCGCAAGAAGGCATCCGTCCTAGCCCTAAGTAGAAAAGGGAGTTCGAGATGTAAAAGCGAATTGGTGAGAAGATAGCAAGGACTCATGGCATGAGGACAGATATTCAAAGAAAGACAAAAACTCGGTGGAGTTTGAAGAACAGCAGCAGAAGCAGAGGAAAATGTTGGTAGTGGAGAGATAGATTTTAAGCCAGAGAACATGAGCCTTGCAATGGGAGTGTTAGTGTTGCAGTAGACACAGACCCCACCTTTGGAATGAAAACGAGTATACAGATTATAGTGAGAGATTTGAAATGGGTCAGTGGAAGCATGTATAGACAGCTGGGTTTCAGATAGGAGGAGGAGGTTAGGGAGGAAAGTACCCAAGTGCTGTTCCACAGACGAAAGATTAGATTTCAGCCCACGAATGTTAGATTAGTGAAGAGTGAAAGAAGCAGATCTATTGGGAGGTGCAAGGTTAAGGGCAGAACCATTACTACCACCAGGAGTGTCTGCCCTCAAGCCAATAATGGAGTCAACATGAACCCAGGAGATTCTTCGCACCCCTCTATGCCGGGTACTTGGGGCCATTAGCTTTGGACCTTACATAAATAGTAGCAAATATGTTGGAAAAAGAGAGAAAAAGAGACAGATGTTGGGAGTATTGTGACTTGTCAAATGTAATGGCATAGAAAGAGATGTATAATGTATTAATAGAGCCTAGATAAGGCATCTGATAGTTTGTAAAATGTCATGATGCAGAATTCTTTCCTCGGTCATGATTTTGAACCTTCGTTATGACGTTGCTAATATTGACGTCATAATTATATCATGAACAGAATTGAATGAATAAATGGGGAAAGAAACCTGTAAATATTGGCTTCAATGGGCAAATATTTTGAAGTCACTATCATAATAACACCTGTAGAAAGTAACAATATATATAAACAGAGAAAATCGGTGAGGTTTATATAGGGAATTTCATTATTGTCCTACCACATCTAGTTTAATGTAATTAATTTGGGAAAGCTTTTAGAAGGGAGAGGAGTCACAATGCGAGCGTTAGAAGTTATACAAACATGTCCCAAGGACATTTTTGATGTATAAAAATAATAACAGGAATATTATTTTTATACAACAGGGCCAAAGTGTCATGAAAAGAAGACAATATAAACTGCTTTAGGGTAAAGAGTAAAAGACGCTTGCGAGGGTAAAAAAAAAAATAAAACACTGATCGATCAATATAGAAAAAAAATCATGCTTTATACCTAGTCACCGCTTGACACTGACAAGGTGTTATATGCATGGTAGTCTGTTTTGCTGTACGTTGAGTGCTTGAGGGACCATGTGATCTCCAGCTTTATCATTTTCTCGGGAAAAGTGACTTCGAGTGAGGTTTGTATTGACAGACTGTAAACAAGGGGATTCCGTAGGATTGTTGAGCGTTGGGTGACAGTTAGGTAAAGAAAAAAAAAGCAGTGAAGGAACAAGAAAAAGTAGGCGATAGGGAACCTGTTTTGTGAACTCGGAGGACTGTGATGGTCCAAGACATGGATAATAGTTAATGAACCTAGTTGAAGATTGCAAAGCTGTGGAACATGGAATTGCCAAAGGAATCAAGTGCATAAAGCAGTTGTTTGTGAACTACTCTCAGTGAAATGAGTAAATTTGGGAGTAACTGCACTAGTAATCTTAAGTGTCTTTCAAAGATGGTTTAGAAAACTTCTAATCATCCAAATTCTAATTAAGTGAATAATAACTCATGTGGTTTATTAGACATGACAGACATTGCAAAGCTATTAAAATAATAATAATAATAATAATAATAATAATAATAATAATAATAATAATAATAATAATAATAATAATAATAATAATAATAATAATAATAATTATAATAATAATAATAATAATTATAATAACAACAACAATAATAATAATAATAATAATAATAATAATAATAATAATAATAATAATAATAATAATAATAATAATAATAACAACAAATACAAATAATGATAATAAAATAATAATGATAATAATAATAACAATAATAATAATAATAATAATAATAATAATAATAATAATAATAATAATAATAATAATAATAATAATAATAATAATAATAATAATAATAATTATAATAATAATAATAATAATTATAATAACATCAACAACAACAATAAT
>JAXCGZ010021068.1:0-2500 GCA_037179515.1 Halocaridina rubra | reverse complement strand
ATAGATTGGGTTTTAGTTTCATTAAGTAACAAACCATTTTTTAGAAAGTAACGTTTAGCCATATACAAAATTTCTTCTGCTCTACGAATAATATTTTCTAAATCATTAATTTCTCCTTCAATTAAGATTTGAGTATCGTCAGCATATTGAATGACATAACAGTTAGGTAAATATTTTACTAGATCGTTTACATATATTAGAAAAAGTATAGGTCCTAGGATCGATCCCTGAGGGACCCCAAACAATACCTTCTTGGGACTTGAAACTACATCTTTTATTCTGACTGACTGGTAGCGGTTTTTTAAATAGTTCTCGAACCAGCTTGGGTCAACGTTCATTTTTTTGCATTTTTCTAATAAAATACTATGGTTTACACTATCAAAAGCTTTAGAAAGATCGAGTAGTAGTAGCAATGATATTTTCTTATTATCTATATTTTTGTATATTTCATCTGATATTTTCAATAAGGCAGTTTCAGTTGATAATTTGGGCCTGAAACCGTGTTGACTTTTTGCAATAAGTTTATTTTTTTCAAGAAACTCACTTAACTGATTTGCAACAATCTTTTCAAGTATCTTTGATAAAATTGGTAGTAAAGAGATTGGTCTATAGTTAGAGACGTCGTCAGGATTTCCATTTTTAAAACCAGGAATTACATGGGGATTTTTCATAAATCTGGGTAAATATTGGTAACTATGGAAGTATTGATTATTACCGTCAGATAATATGCTATTACAAATAATGAATCTCTAATAAAACGAAAACAAATTCCATCTGATCCATATGCATTAGAGTCTTTCAGATTTTTTATTACTAAGATTACTGTATTACAATCTACTGTAGTAGGGTTAAAGACATCATTACTTCTATTGAATGCACTATGTTCTTCCAAATTAACATTATTATTATTATTACTACCATCATCACTATTATCATTACCATTACTACCACCATCATTATTATTTACACCATTATCAACATTACTATTATTATTACTACTACCATCATCATTATTATTACCACCATTACTATTATTTATTTCATTTATTATTTCTTTTTTTGTTTTTTCAAAGGTTTTTTCCCCACTTCAGCGAAAAAATTATTGAACTCTTCTGCTTTAGCACTTACATCTACCTCATCGGGTATAATTGATATGTTACTACTTTTATTACAGTTATTGGAAAGCATGGTTTTAGCAATTTTCCATGTATCAGAGATATTGCCTTTAGCGTTTTGAAATTCATTTTTGTAATACTGTTTCTTACTGCTACCTAATAATGATTTTACTTGTTTCTTTTGCTCTGTAAACTTTTCTCTTAAAGGGATATTATCTCTTTGTAGTTTTACTTCATTTTGTAGTTTGTCTCTTTCTTTCATAATGTTTTTTATGTCATCTGTTATCCAAGGAGCGGGGGGACGAAAATTTCTCTTGTCACGAGTGGTGCACATCGATCTATACATGATGATAAGACACTGGTTAAAATTCTTACTTGTATATTTATATTATCAGTATATAGAATTTCATTTAATTTATGTACTTCATTCATAAGTAAACTACAAAGTAATTCTTGTGAATAATTTCTTAAGCATCTGAATGTTTTAAAGATTGGTTGTCTCTTTGGTTTGCGAATATTTAGGGACGTTACAATTTCCTCGTGGTCTGCTATAGGGCTTGGCATTACGTCACACTTAGTTATCATATGTTTGGAGTTTGTAATTACTAGATCGATTTGGGAAACTGAAGTGGGAGTGATTCTAGTTGGTTTATTTATAATCTGTTCTAGATTTAAATTCTTAATAAGTCTACTCATTTTATTTTCTCTTTTTAGTTGATCATCATTAAAATCGCCATATATAAAAACTGGTTTGTTTTTTAAAATTATCTCCTTAAAAACGTCCAAAATATAGCTAGAAGAATAAAGGGGGGTATGGTGAGTTTTTAAGTTCCTTAATGGATATGACAGAGTGGATAGGGATATAAGAGAGTAATTGTTTAGTGTAAGAGTAGTTGATGATTAAAATTCACCAAGCGAGGAGGTAGTTAGAGCTAACTCAATCCATTGCCTTAAGGACAAGTATTATAAGCATCAATGAGTATAAAAATTGAACTGACCAGGAGAAGGGGAGTAACAAGCATGGAGCTCTTTTCCGTAAGCACAATTAGGTAATTATGCGCGGTCGGGCACGCGAATGCACACACACACACACATACACACACACACACACCGCGTTCAGTGACACACGGAACTGCTCCTCTTAAATTTTTAATTGTTTCGAGTGACTAAGTGCTTAGTGGAAAACTTTACCATAAATTTCCCTAAATCTGAAATCCTGCAGAGTATTGTGAGTACAAAACTTATATTTGTTGTATGACGAGACTGTCCAAAATATTAAAGGAAAAAAAATTGAGAACATTTTTCGTGAGGGGAGAGAGAAGCTGCCGTCCAGTTCTGCCTTGAAGGAAATTTAGAAGAGTTGCCAGAGGTGAAGCCATCACATC